>JADLZK010007335.1:0-83643 GCA_015847255.1 Hyparrhenia diplandra | reverse complement strand
TTTGACAAGAAACACTGAATATATTAAAACAACAGCCAAATTACATATAGGTCCTCAAAAGGAAAACCTAATTACAACGGAAGTCCTTCTTCATCCACGAAGGGAAGAAGCAGAGACGCCCGTGCCGGAAGTTGACGATTTCGGGTGGCGAGGAGAGTCGCAGGGCGTCGGTGGCGCATACACCGGGTGGGACGGACCCCGGCGCAAAGCGTCGGTTGAAGCTGGGACTCATGAGCTTGCAGGAGCAGCACGCACCGGCGATCGAAGGATGATGTTGGAGGAGTCGCGGAGGTAGAAGAAGCTCACGCCCGGGGATCCCGGGGGATGGCGGCCCGCGAATCGACACCAGATCACGCCTTCGAATCTGAAGAGAGGAGCGCCGAGTCGGGAAGCTCTTTGTTTAAGGGATGCGGCGGCGGTGATGTTGGATCGAAGCGAGGCGAATCCCATCGGCGGCGAGGTGGAGTGGCGGAGGGATGAGGGAAGGGGATCTACGAGATGAAGGGGGTATTTATTTTATTACCACATACCGGGTCATCGAAGATGGCGGCGGCAGAATCACGACGGCGACTCCACCGGCGGCCGAGGTAGGGACAAGCCATGAAGGCAAAGCACGGAGGCACAAGAAAGATAAAACAACTACTAGCTACTAGGATCTCACGAAGAACAAAGGCAGGGGCCCCCTCCTGGCGCCCTGCCGGCGAGATCGCCGGAGGCGGACGGGAGGGACCCGGATCGGGCGGAAGGGAGAGCGGTGGGGTGGAGAGGCTTCCAGGGGAAGGGAAAAAGTTTTAGTGAGCTCTTCTCCCCTATGGTTCGTATTAGATTGATGTAGTGATAGGTATTATAAAGGGATGGAAATTTTTTTCTCTCTCGAGAAGCACGCAACAGCAACGCAAATGGCTTGCCCGTTGCTCGTCCTGCACTAGTGATAGGTATTATAAAGGGGATGGAAATTTTTTCTCTCTCGAGAAGCACGCAACAGCAACGCAAATGGCTTGCCCGTTGCTCGTCCTGCACTGATCTATATGGTGTACATTTACTTAATAAATCGTGATGTAAATAGTACTTCGTATGTCATTAGGGAAATAATGAGCTCCAAGCTTTTTTTTTTTTTTTCCATGGAGCGTCATTTCTAGACTAGACGCGACTCAGGATGGGAGGAGATTGTTCTCAGAGAAAGCTAGAAGAAAAGGAGAGGTATTCATTTTTCAGAGAAAAGAAAAATAAAAAGAGAGGTTTGCTGGCCGCGCCCATGCCTAGATATTACCGGGCCCAAACGAGCCCACCGACAATGGTACAGAGGAATGCTTCTGTTCTTATTTTTTTTCGAGATCAGGTCAGAACGACAAGTGACCATCACTGCCGAACTATCAACTATCGCAGTCCGTTTGTTCTGGAAACGCAGTGAGAAAGCACTGTTCAAATGTCTTTTTTAGATAAAGGAATATTTCATTCCGGTCTCCCACATTCATAACTGAATGGGTGCAACCAATTCGAACCAATACAAAAGCCCGGTCAAAAGACCTGACAGTCTGCTAAGCAGAACTCACCCCACAGTTCACGCTGCAGCTAGTCTGCAGAGCCACTTACAGTGACCAAACGCCAAAACCATGTTCTCATTACAAACAAAACCTGAGAAGCAGCAATCACGCCACCAGGCTTCAAAACTGATCAGCCAAAAGAACAAAAAAGACAAACTAGTTATCCAAACTTTTGTATCGCTTCCAAGCTGAACTTCTGAAGACTTCCATTAGCATCACCTCCCACTGTTTGCATCCATCAATCATATTTGCTCTCTCTTCTTCTTTAGACAACTGTGACCATTGCCGGATCTAATAAGTTGCTCTGAAAATTACCTGCAAAAACGAATTAGAATTCTTCTTATTGAACACCAAATCATTTCTATTCAACCATAACGCCCAGCATATAGCCGCTGATCCTACTAAAATTTGGTTTCTTAACTTAGGAGAAAAACTCCTAAGCCACGAACCAAACAAATGGACATTATTTTTTTTGGTGGTTGAATGTTGAATGCAATGAATAAAGTGTTCCACAGAAATCTTGCCACACAACAATCAAAAGAAAAGATGTTGAACAGACTCTTTAAGACCACACAGACTACAATTATCATTCCCTTTCCAACCCCTCTTGAGCAAATTATCCTTTGTCAATAAAATTCCCCTTTTAAGTACCAAAGAAAGATTTTTTTATTTTCAGGGGCAGTTTCGCCTTCCAGAACGGGTCCTTCCCGCTTGTCCTTACAGACTTCATGGATTCCCTATATAGGGACTGTGTCGAGAACCTGCCATTCTTTTTCAACTGCCACCAGAATTTATCCCTGTTCTCATTCAGGGCTGTAGGCATTACCAGCGCGACCAACTCTAGCCATTCCCTCAACCTTTCACCCACTAAAGCCCTTCTAAAAAAGAAACATTTAATGGAGTTGTGCTTAGCACTTTGGCAACTGAGTCTCCCTTCCTCCTTGCTAGATTATACAAGGCTGGGAACAAACATTTTAAGGGTTTTGTCCTATCCACCAATCCTCCCAAAAACTAGTTTCGTTTCCATCATTTACTTTGAATTTCCCATATTTCAGAAAGGTGTCCTTGACATTCAGCAAACCTTTCCAAAAATGTGAGTCCCCCGGTTTTTTAGTTACCTGAGACAAACATTTCCCTTTTTTAAGTACTTTCGCCTCAGCACCTCCTGCCACAATCCTTCCTCATTAAGTAGCTTAAAAAGCCACTTACTAAGTAAGCATGAATTCTGCAGTTCTAAATTCAAAATACCCAGCCCCCCCATGCACCTTGGTTTACATAAAACGCTCCACTTAGCAAGTCTATACTTTTTTGTGCTCGTCACACTGCCAGAAAAAAATCTAGATCGGTAATAATCCAATTTTTCAGCACTCCTTTAGGAATCGCAAAAAAGACAACATGAACATGGGCAGGCTAGATAAAACTAAGTTGATCAAAACCAATCTTCCCCAAAAGACAAAAGCTTTCCTTTCCAACTACTCAACTTCTTCTCTGAAACCTCTCTTCCACCGCTTGCCAATCCTTGTTTGACAACTTACGAAAGTGCATGGGAATCCCTAGATAACGAAATGGAAGGCTGCCTTCCTTACAACCGAACAAGTTAACAAAATCTTTGCTTCTCTCCCTCGCCTTGCCAAAGCAAAACAGCTCGCTTTTATGAAAATTAATTTTCAAGCCCGATAACCCCTCGAAGGCCCCCAACACAAGCTTTAAGTTTCTAGCCTCTTCAAAATTATCTTCCATTAAAAGAATTGTATCGTCTGGCGTCTTGCAGGATAGAGAGCCCACAGTCTACTAGATCAGGTACCAGCCCTCTAAACTGCCCGCTAAGCTTAGCTCTATCAACCAGAGTGGCCAAGATATCTGCTACCAGATTGAAAAGGATAGGTGACAAAGGATCACCTTGTCTAAGTCCTTTCCTAGTCTGAAAATAATGGCCAATTTCCTCATTTACTTTCACCCCCACGCTTCCCTTATTAACAATCTCCTCAATCCACTTACACCATAATGGTGAGAATCCCTTTATTCTCAACACCTGCTACAAAAAGGGCCAACTTACTTTGTCATACGCCTTCTCAAAATCTAATTTGAGAATGACGCCATCTTTTTTCTTTTTATGGATCTCATGTATTGTTTCATACAGCACTACCACCCCATCTAAAATATTCCTACCTGGCATGAAGGCCGTCTGAGACGGTCGCACCTCTCTGTTGGCTATCCCAATCAGCCTATTAGCCAAAACTTTTGTGAAGATTTTAAAACTCACATTAAGCATGCAAATTGGTCTGTATTGCTGAATCTGTTTGACCTCCTTCTGCTTTGGGATTAAGGCAACGGTCCCAAAGTTAAGACTAAACAATGGAAGCCTTCCATGATAGAAGTCCCTAAACATGTCCATTAAGTCATGTTTAATGAGACCCCAAAATACCTGGAAGAACTCCACTGGGAATCCATCTGGTCCCGTGCCTTATTAAGTTTCATTTGGAAAATTGCGTCCCTAACTTCCTTTTCTGTGAATTCTTCAGTCAAGAGATTATTCTCGACGTCGGTAACCTGGCAAATATCATCAGTCTGAGTTTCATTCAGCGCAAACTCATTTCTATGGACTGATCCAAACAAGTCCTTATAGTATTTTTTTGTGATGAAAACCTTCAGACTCTCTTGCCCCTTGATTACCTTTCCTTCCTGTTCAAGCTGAAAGATTCTCGTTTTCCTTCTTTTACCATTTGCCACCATTTGGAAGTATTTTGTGTTACTGTCCCCCTTCAAAAGAAAGTTAGTCTTGGCCCTTTGAAACCACCTAATTTCCTCCTCTCTAAGGAGCCGATCAATTCTCCCTTTGACATTTTGTTTGAGATCTAATTCCTGTTCAGTAAGGGTTTGGGACTCTGCTTTTTTATCAAGTTTATCTGCACACTTCAGAAGTTCTTCCCTTTCTTTTTTGGAGTTCCCCTTCGCGTTTTTAGCCCAACCTCTCAAGAAATGGCGTAAGCTTCTAATCTTATTTTGCCATTTTTGCATTGGTGAAACACCCTTCCTTTCCCTTTCCCACACTTTTGTCACAGCTTCTACAAAGCCTTCCTGTAACAGCCACCCCAATTCAAATCTGAATATAGGTGTGCTCACTTTTTGTTTCTCCCCACCCGTGCAAAGGAACAGCGGTGTATGATCAGAAATTTCCCTAGTCAGGGCATCAACCGTGACTAGAGGGAATTTTTGTTCCCACTCTGTTGTAGCTAATACTCTATCTAATTTTTCAAAGGTTGGAGTCTTATTGGAGTTCGCCCATGTGAACTTACGACCTGACATTTCGATTTCCCTCAAATCCAGCGCATCTATAATGGCATTGAATAAGAAGGGCCATCGGGCATCAAACTTGTCATCATGATTAACAATGTTGAATGAAGATAAAGTCAACATCAAAGTTGCAGTACGTACTCGACGAGACCTACAATCTTGCAGTGTTAATTAACAATGTTTTCATCTGAGATTGTTTTTTGAGTGTCAAACACATAATATAAGGTGATGTTTGGTGTCATAGACCGGTTGGATTCGGCATGACACGTGGCTGCCGGCGGCGTTGGGGTGGCGGCAACAGGCTGGGGATGGCGATCGGGCGGCGTGATGACGTAGATGACGTAGGGTGATGAAGAACGACGAGGTAGAAGACGACGAAGATGGCGATGTAGCAGCTTCAGTGGTGATGAGAGGGAAGGCGGCGGTGGCGATGGGCAGGGCGGCGGCGGCGCTGGCGGCGGCGTGCGGGGCGCGGGCGGCAGCGGCGCGAGCGGCGTGGTGGGCGGCGGCGGCTGCGCTAGCGCGTAGGGGTTAGGGTTTGAAGAGCTGAAGATAGAAGCCGTTGGGGAGGTACCCCTTTAATTTTTCTCGCTTAAGGGCGTGTTTGGCGTAGATACAATCTACCGTGGAGCTCGGCTCTCAATTTGAAGTCGAAGAAATGCGTTTGGCGTGACATAACGGCTCCAGCTCTAGAAACAACAAATTTGATTGGATTACCCACTTTCGCCTCTTTTTTTTTTTTCTTTTGCGTTTTTCCTAGGACGTTTCATGGTGCCGTAAACGTATGGCGTTCCTCTTCTTTTTTTTCGCTTTTGCTGGGATGTTGGTACTGGACCACTGGTGCCTTCAATGCATGGCGTTGGAGTGACTTTTTTTTATTCCCTTTTGAAATTATCAAACGAACTAGACATGCAAATGCTCAAACAAGATGATGATTGAGACACCACGAAGGCATCGGATCGGCGATGGACAGGTTCCATTCAAAACCAGCGCGGACCAATCCATGTCCTGCATGTCTGACAGCCTGCCCAGGACCTGCTGCACCATGGCCGGTCACGCCATGGCCTGCTGTGTGTTGTCGAGGAAGGCGGTGCCCAGGCCAGTGGCGGCCACCCAGCAGCGCCCAGGCAAGTGGCAGCTCGCTCAGCCCCATGGCGCCAGTTCCCATCGACAGCAATTCTGGCGGCGACGGGGAAGAAGCCTAGCGACGCTGATTACGCGACTGTTCCGATGGGGAAGAGGAGGCTACGGAAGATCGATGGAAAGAAAAGAAAGAGGAGGAAACGAACCGGTAAGTTATGTAATGGATGGTAAAGGTGGATAATTTCCATCCAACTCCGTGACTTGTTATGAAACCAGCGTTTGCAGAGCACCCCTGAGGTACTCCGTGGAATTGGTGGAGTTTGGGAGCTAGATCCACGTTTTTGGAGATCTGGAGTTTCCGAGCCGAGGTGTTTGGCTAGAAAAAACTGGAGCGGAGCTGTTTTTTAAGGATCCGGAGTCTGTTTGGAGCTACGCCAAACACGCCCTAAGATTCAACCGATTATAAGCCCCTTGTATTTATAGTCGAGGGATATTTACATGCTAAGAAATATCTAAGAGGTTTCATTTATAGATCGAATACCTCTTGACAAAGTAATTTATTTCTTTCCCTAAATATTTATTTTCTAAATAATTATTACTTAACGACGGCGAAGGATGGACGACGGACCATGATAGGCGGCGGCGGCCGGTCGCCCAGGCGCGTGCGCGCATGCACCCTAGCCGCATGGTGCCCCTTGCATGTGCCATGCATGGCCCATGGCCCCCTCCAAATTGGGTCATGACATTTGGTTTAGAGACTTTTAGTCGGCGAGACTAAAAAAATCCCTTCTAAATCCCTACCAAACTAAACCGGAGGCACTTTTTAAGACTTTTCCTCTATTAGTCCCTAAAAACTCTCTTGGAGGGACTTTTTTATTAGTCCCTAGGACTAAAAAAAAAAAAAATTTAGTCCCTAGGAACCAAACATTACCTAAGATTCACAAATGTGTATGTTTTCATCTGAGATTGTTCTGAGCATCAAACACCTAGCTAATATAAGATTCAAAAACGTGTAGTTAAAAAAAAAATAGTGTCAACTATATAGTCAAATATGTCACATACTCCCTCCGTCCCATTGAGTTTATCGTTTCAAAATATTTATGCAAATAATAAAATAAATTAATCAATATTCAAGTATCTTTGTTGATAAAATAAGTCATATAAAAATAAATTATATTTATGCAAAAAAATTTAAATAAGACAAATGATCGAAAATGATGGCACGTAATCCTAGGTGACAAACTCAATAGGGGCGGAGTGAGTGGTTAGCTGGTGATATGTGCCCTTTAGGGAACGTGAACCTTGAGAACTCAAGTTTGAAAGACATATGATGGAAAGCCAATGCGTATGTGGTCGATGACTATACAATACATAATACATAATCGATACGAACTGGTGCCACCAGACCCTCCCGGAGCAAGATGGCTTCAACATGACATGTCACATATCTTTCCGAGATCAGGTGGAGCATATTCATGTCTCCTTCCGGAGCCAGCGTCCAAGGGGACCATGCGCCTCTGCACAGTAGCGCTACAGTCTTCTATGCTAAGCCATATTTGTGTGCTTCTGTAATTATTGTGTTGTGTTACTCTTAGCTCGAGTGGATCATAGACACTCTGAGCATGCTGACTCTATCATGATTTCTATCATCATTTATTACCCCTCTACTATTTATTACTTTTTTGCTGATGTGGCGCCATATTTATTGAAGAGAGATAGGAAAACACACAAGAAACCAAGTCTAACCCAAGAAAACCGGTCTTCACGTAAAACCAAAGACAATTTGTGAGAGTGACAAGTGGGCCATGTGACATCATAATAGAAAATTGCATTGTGGGAGATAATTTAACACACATGTCTATGCAGACTATAAAACCATGATAGTTTCTAGCATTGTGAGTGCCCTCATAATCTGAGTCTATGTAGAGTCTAAAACTATTTATTACCTTGTTGTAATCATAGATTTTTAGTCTAAATAAGTTTTAGGTTTTTTTTTCTTCTCTTCCATAAATATACTATCGTATTAGCCCCAGATCAAAAAGTACTCTATGGTAGTTGTGAGTACTGGTAAAATTCTTTATAGTTAGTTATTGTAGTACTACAATTAATATAGTAGTTGTTTTTCTTGAAAACCTCCGAGAACCATTGTGGGCTCAGCCTAGTAGACCATAACTTGCAGTCACATGCTCTATCCCTTAATAAAGAAAAAAAAAAAGGCATTTACAAAAATCTTTGAACAATACACCTTTTCCCTTTTCTCTTTCACTTTATTCCTTGCTTGGATTGGCCTCCTTTCGTAGAGACACACACAAAAGGCCTACATTGTCGCAGCATCACGTATTATTAATCAACCTCATCAAAATTAATTGTTGCACCACCTATTAGTTAATCTCACCAAAATCGTTCCATGCGAAAATATACACAAGTCATGTTCGACTATTTTTTTATGTATACATGCGCACAGTAGAATAAATCAATATACTTTGCACTAATTCAACCAAACTTTGTATATTTCTTTGACCCCAGATTAATGAACTTTTGACATCAAAATATTTAGACAACTCTCAAATTGGATCGAGACAAAAGTTTGGTATCATAACAATTAACCCTATTTTATATAAATTCTATCAAAATATTTAGACAACTCTCAAAATTGATCGAGAGAGATTGCTAGCAGCCTAGCACGAGCTGTCATTTCCAGGAAGGGCCTGGCTGATACATATTTTAAAAACAAAGATAAAAAAAAAAAAAAAGGAAAAATAAAATCGAGTAGTGAAAGGAAGCACCTGAGAAGGTTCAGATTTGAGATACTTGAGTACTTGACCGGAAGCCTCGTGGCTTCGTCTTCCTCGCCGCTCCGCCCACGGGCCACCCCATCACACCACACGCACCACCCTGAGTCCCTGACCGACCTCGTCCTCGCGATGTCGGAAGTCACCTCTGACTCCTCGCCGCCGGGCCGCCGCTCGCCGCCGCCGCCATCGCCGTCGCCGTCGATGCCGCGCTTCCAGCAACAGCCGAGCGGGCGCCAGCCGCCCCCGCCCGGTGCCGACCCCTTCGCCTTCGGCGTCGTCGCCTTCATCGGCATCTGCTTCGTCCTTGTGAGTCGTGACCGTCTGGCCTCTCTACCTCGCTAATCTCGCTGATTTCCACCTGTGATCACTTCCCCCGATCGCGAGTAGGTAGTTGCTCAGTCGCGTGTGCGCGCGCCTCATTGGCTGGTCCTGGGCTCGATCTGGGGACTGTGGCGTCGATTCGAGTGGTCCTGCTGTAGGGTTCGGGGTTAATGGTAGGTAGGCGTTGCTTGTTCTGGGGTTTAGGTTTGGTTCGTTGGGGATGCCAGTGCTGATCTGGTGAGTGCCTACATTCTGCAGAAGTGATGCGCGTGGTTGAATTGATTGGGGGAGTTGGGATTATTTCAGTTATCCATTATATTTTGCTGAAAATCAGTAGATGTTGCTGCCTTTTGCCACATTTGCTAGGGCCACTGTGCCTTCTGATACTGCTTGCTGCTCCTAATACCTACAGAGTACATGTTTACCACTAGCCAACACACTTTTGCTCCAAACACGATCTATTTTGATCCTGTTGGTGGAATTTTATATAATAGTTTGGAACTATTGATTGTATGGCCCAAGTCATCATTTTCATCTTATATTTCTAACTTCTCTTACAGGCTTGTATTTTGTTTGCTGTGTTCATCTTACTCTGTGTGATATTACTTGTACAGTTTTATGTTTGATGACATCTGAATTATCATCTTAGGACTAAACTATGCCACAAGCGAAGAAATTTTTTTCTTGTACTGCATGATGGTAGTTTGTTGCCTCTTTGGGGTTCAAGTTTGGTGCCTTGGGGCTGGAATTGTTGGTTATGTCTGTGCCCTTCAATGATGACATTGTATATGCTTCAATTGATCATCTCGTTCAATCATTGAGCTGTCTCAATAATGCATTACATTTGCCAATAATGAGTCAGTTTATGTGCCTTTAAGTTTCCATATTTGTTTAGTGGGTTGTGTTATAGATATTGCTGATTGCCTTCTATCCGAATCAAACATGTCAGCAGGTATCTGTCTTTAGTTAATGCAGCAATAACTTTATAGTTCTAAGTATGTCTCTATCACTCCTTTGGGGCCTTCCTTTTATGTTTTTATACAATGGTTGGAACTATTGACTGTGTGGGTCTTTATTTCTATTTCATGTTATGTGGTATTGTGTCTATCACTCCCTTTGCCTTTGTCACTCTTCCTCTCTTTTATTGCAACAACCTTTGCTTTTCAATGTTCTATGACAACTATAGCATCAGGAGGGTACTAGATCCAAAGAGGAAACATCTTAGTACTTTAGAATGCTTCCTAGTTGGTTTGTAACTTTGTATCCCCATTTTCTCACAAGTGGCTAAATAGCGAAATTACATTCTGAATCATCCTACTTTTTAATTTTCAAATAGTTCTCTGGATTACATATATACATCTACCTGTTTTCAGTGTGAAATATGTTTTAGTGGTACTAGCTTATGCAAAACCCTCATCTTAGGCTTATGGGGTGAACTTGGCAAGGAACATGTAAATAGTACTGTTGAAAATTCAGGCTTAGTTTATCCAAGATGAAGACGTGCTTTGAGTTTGATGCCCTGCCTTGGTTAAACGACAATCTGTACTAAAATTTGATCAATTTAGAATGCAAAAAGGTCAACATACAAAGTTGTGATTGAGTATTAATATTGCAGAGAATTGTATTATTTCTTAGAAGAATTCTTCACATCAGTTTGAAACCTTCTTGCCCAAGATCACCATCCTGCCATTGCACTAGGCACTAGGCACTGAGGGGAAAAGATAGTTCAATTGACACCCCCTTTACTGTAGTTTGTAAAACAGCCATTGCACCCTCCGACCCTTGCAAGATATGTTAATCAAACTCCTGGGAGTCCTAATCACCTCGTCTTGGTTCCATTGGCATGGACAGCGTACACTGCCAATGAGCGAGCACGAGATTGTCAAGACAACTGCAAGTCCACTACAACAAGTGCTTATACCTTGGCTGCTGGAAACATAGACAGACAATCGTAAGAACTTGTTGTAGTGGACTTGCAAGGAGGATGTGTAACTTGTTCTAGTGGACTTGCAAGGAGGATGCGTATCTCTGGCAACACTAGCTACTGCACAAAAAGTGATGTATTTCAGTGATGCTTTGTTTGGTGCAACACATTGGGCCTGTTTGTTTACTCAGCTTATATGATCCAGCTTGTATAAGCTGCTAAAAAAAAAACCCCGAATTTATAAGCCAGTTTATATATTCTATAAGCTGTCTTACCTTATGTCGAGGGTGTGTGTGTGTTGGGGGGCATACACAGCCATGCCTTCAATCCTTCAAAGGAAAAAAAAAAAACATCACTGCAATATTTGTTATTCTTTTTAAACAATATCAAATGATGTATTAATTGTGATGATACCTTTTGGGGGATTAATTTCTTAAAAGGTCATTACTATTCTAAATAAAGTTTACAAGTGTCAGTTGATATTAACAATCAAGGTAGCCGGTCGCATTTTGGTTTTTTACCGCTTCACATAGGTATAGTCTACTCCTGGTTTGCAATTTTTATTTGAGTGTGCTATTTTTTTTTCATTTTATGGGTGGTTATTTTAATCCAGTGACTGGCATAATCAAGGTAGTACTCGGAATTAAAAAGGCAGAAGTGTACAGTAGATATGTTGTCCCCCCTTTCTTTGTGTAATTGAGGCAGTACGATTGTACAAGCATATTATTAGCCTCTTTGGTATTGAATACTTTGTGCACTGGTAATATGTAGGTTTCACTCTCAGTCCCATCAAGTGTTCTACATCAAGTTCCTGAAGGTCATGTTGGGGTATACTGGAGAGGAGGTGCTCTTCTTAAGGCAGTCACTCCTCCAGGTACCTTTTTCGCCCTTCTCTCTTTTAATTTTGTTTTTCGTGCATCTTAATTAACTTCTTTTTTCATGTGCTTCTAGGGTTTCATCTGAAGCTCCTTTGATCACCCAGTATGAGCCAATACAGGTTACACTTCAAACAGACCAGGCGAGTGAGACTGAATAACGCTCTTTGCCCTTTGGCTTTTGGTCCTATGTTTCCACTGAAACCATAGTTTAGTTCACCTGCAAACTGCGGCTGCTTGTTTACCTCATATGGTCATACCAAAAACTGCATTTTCTTGTTTTGACCGCAACTTATTTGATTTTCCTAGTTGCAAACTGAAAGCTTACTGTATTTTTATTTAAGATGAGTTTATGATAGATATAAATTAGTCCACTCAGCGTGCTAAACATGACTTTATGGTAGATATATTTATGTTGTTCATTATGTTAAACCAGGTCAGAGATATTCCCTGTGGAACAAAAGGTGGTGTTATGATCAGCTTTGACAAGATAGAGGTATAGTGCTACTCTTTCTACTTTCTAGTATTACAAGTTCTTTTTCTACTTTCTATTATTACAAGTTTTTTTTTTTTTTTTTTTTTTTCGGTCGGGGTGGGGCGGCATCTGCCTGTTTCTGAACTGCTCGATTGACTTTTGTGCGTGCAGGTTGTGAACCGCCTCCGCAAAGAATTTGTTCATGAAACCCTACTCAACTATGGTGTGCACTATGATAAAACATGGATATATGATAAAATTCATCATGAGATTAACCAGTTCTGCAGTGCTCACAGTTTGCAGCAAGTTTACATTGACATGTTCGATCAGGTTAGCTGGTCCTCTTGTGCATGAAACCCTACTCAACTATAGTTGACATTAAACCCACATTTGTAACACACCTTGTCTATTCTGCAAAAAATACAGATTGATGAAACAATGAAAGAAGCTATTCAGAGAGACTGTACACGCTATGCTCCTGGAATTGAAATCATCAGTGTTCGTGTTACGAAGCCAAATATACCTGGTACTATCAGAAGAAATTTTGAACTTATGGAGGAGGAGCGTACAAAGGTATGTACTTCATGTGACCAGATCATATGTTTTTTCTAAACCCTTTGAACACAGTAACTTCTAGTGAGTCGCAGCATATGCATACATCTAGTGCAATGGTTAGTGATGGTTATTAACTAAATTTAAATGTTGAATATATTTCTTTAACATAATAGGCGTTTCATTTTTTGCGATTAACTGAAATGTAGGAGTTGCATAGTTGAAGTTTGCAAACTTTAGAAGATGGTTTCTGAACTTAAGAATCTGACTGCATATACGCTCTCTAGTAGTACTTTGGTAATAAACTTCCATTTCTTATCTTTTGCTATGGTTTTATTATAAACTTCCATTCCTTGTCCTGTGGCATCATGTCTGGTGATGTTTAGATCATCCAACATATGTCAACCATGATATCCATATATTCAGGTACCATGGACATACTTCTTGATAAAATACATAGTTCACATTCATATGCATGAACTTCTGTCAATTTAATACTTAGAATAACTCAAATGTTAATTGTATCTTATGTGTTTTACTTGAATTTATGTATTCTGTATAACATAGGCACTGATCGCCATCGAGAAGCAAAAGGTAGCAGAGAAGGAGGCAGAAACACAGAAGAAGATTGCACTATCTGAAGCAGAGAAGAACGCACAGGTGAGCAAGATCCTGATGGAGCAAAAACTGATGGAGAAGGACAGTTCAAGAGACAGGAGCAGATTGATAATGAAATGTACCTTGCACGAGAGAAAGCACTAGCAGATGCAAACTACTACAGGCACGGATGGCAATACCATATTCTATTCAAACCGATTCTGCTCATGCATGCGTCTTGTTTTCTTTTTCCTACTAACCGCATTTGGTTTGGTCTGTCCAGGATCTTGAAGGAAGCAGAGGCAAATAAGCTCAAACTGACACCCGAGTATCTTGAGCTGAGGTTCATTGAATCAATCGCCAATAACTCAAAGATTTTCTTCGGTGAAAAGGTACTGACTGGGACCTGCTATGTGCTGTCTTTTCTGTATGGTTCCTCAAGTCATGGGCTGAGCTGTAAACTGCTACTCTGCAGATTCCTAACATGATCATGGATCAAAGGTTGCTCAAGAATTACCTTGATGCTGTTCCTAGGAAGGACCATTATGAAATGTAGAAGTGTTCTGAGTTGGAAGCAGAAGACCTTTTTTTGTGTGTGTCATCCACACGCGCAGTAGATAGAATTCCTACGGAGCCTGTTGGGTACATTAAGCCCAGAAAGGAGTCATCAGGATCCTCTTGAAGATCAAATTAGCAGTTATGAGATCTTTGGCTTGTTTTGTGTAGTAGTATCATTAGGAAACTGGAGCATTCGCGTGGTAGTCTTCAAAACTGATGGTCAAGGCCGCTAGGCTCTAAATTCAGGTAGTTTATTGAAAATGTTCTGGGTTATAACTGTTACTGACTGATGGTCAGAACATTTAGGAGCACTGTCAGATGTCTCGGTCATAAATGTTGTGATTTGCGCCTGTCTACCTTTCCTGTCTTAAATATGCAAGTTATGGAAGTATATTCATATTAAGCATCTCGAAGAGCCTTTCTAAAATTTACTCTCTAAAATCATCATTTAGAGAGTTATGTTGAGTTAAAATTGTCTAGTACTTCCTCCATTCTAAATTATTAGTCGCTTTGATTTTTTTGATATATCAATTTTGTTATGTATCTGGATATAATAATGTGTTTATATGTAATATCTTCATTTCAAATTGTAAGATGTTTTGACTTTTCGAGATACTTCTCTTTTACTATGTATCTAGACATTATATATAATTAGGTGTATAACAAAAAGAAATGTATCTATAAAAGACAAAACGTCTTATAATTTGGAACGGAGGGGTGGTAAAATGGATGAATAAAAAAAAAAGTCAAAACATTTGAAACAGAGGGGAGTAAGAAATCTAGAATAGAGATGATTATATATTCAATTAAATAGATGGTTGGAGAGAAATTTTGCCAAAATTGATTTATATAGATTAGGAATGATATAAAAGTCTCTTAAGAGTTACAATATTATGAATACTGTATATTTTGTAAATAATAGTCATGATGAAGATAGTGTGACTAACTTAGCACTATAATAGTCATGCTGAAGTCTCTTTTGAACGGACGGAGTACTCCTACCGCTCTTTTTACATGTAACGTGTAATCTATCCTAAGTCAATCTCCCTCCGTTCCAAATTATAAGATGTTTTTAGCTTTTCTAGATACGTTATATTTATCATGTACATAGATATACAATGTGTCTAATATATAGTAAAAGCAATGTATCTAACCATTCAAAAAAAAAGCAATGCATTTAGAAAAATTAAAATGTCTTATAATTTGGAACGGATTTAATATGTAAAAATGATACGTCATCTAGTGGTTCAAGAGATTCAATAGCACATGAGTAACTAGATTCGATACCTCATCAGTCCTAAGATTATTTGTTGGCTCAATCTTTCAAAGGTGCTCGGTATATAGATTTGCATGCGTGCAGGTAAGATTATTTGTCGGCTCAATCTTTACGTGTAGGTAAGATTATTTGTCGGCTCAATCTATGGGTGTGTTTAGAGCCCCAATTTTCCTCCAAAATTTCCTGCATTCCCATCACATTCTATCATATCGAAAACATTCAATGCACCTAAAAATGCTTGCCGACCGGTATAAAATTTAGGTAAATAAAAAAACTAATTGCCCGAGTTTAGATGTACATTGCGAGACGATTTTTTTGAGCCTAGTTACGTCATGGTAGGATAATTTTTACCACTAAAAACGTCTTCAATGTACGATCAGTGACGAAGCTAGCGGTGGGGCTAGTAGGGCTCAAGCCCCCTAAAAATCCGATAATTAAGGTTAATTCTTGTACCAAAACAAAAAATCACCATTAAATCTTTATGCAAATTAACATCTCCTTTTGTTTCAGCCCACCTAAAATTTTTTTTTCAGCGCCCGTCGATTAATGCGATGTGGCGTCGTCCCATCCGTTCAAATTTTGTTAAACTAAACACACCCTATATGGATTTGCATAGGTGTGTGTATATATACTCCAATATACAACGATCCTATCCCTCGCATCTTTCTTCTCGTATCACTGCCAGACTATCAGCCAGGCCGCCGCCGCCTCAGCTGCTTCGTGCCTCCGCATCGCGGCCCTGAGGTGCGGCACTGGCAGCGAAGCTCGGTCCCAGACGAGATGGCGGGGGCCCTAATGTCGCGGGCTTGATCGAGGACGATGCGGTCTCTGTCATCACGGAGGTAATCGCTGAGATCTCGTGATGATTTCATGTTAGGTGTTTGAGCCAAGTTGCAAAATTGCTAGGTTCGGTTCGATTCGTGGGTGGATCGAGGGGAAAGGGAGCCAATCCACCCGATCTCGTAGCACCGTTAGCTCAGGCAGCACCTGCTACATTAAAAGGTACAACGGCGCACGGAGCAGAGGGAATCGATCGGTTGTGCATAGTGTTGATTTGCTCTGTAGAGGATCCCCGATTGATTGGCGCATTCCATGTCTTGGCATACAGAGGCATCATAATCTGATATACCTAGTGCATCAACTCAATTGACGGCTTCATTGAAACATGAACACAGTTAGCTTGTTCAGCAATTCAGTTCTTAGGTTCTGTACTGTTCAGTGTTCTTTTTTTTTTGTTGTTGGGCCAAGCTTGTGTTCTTTTCTTCTTTTTGTTTTTTTTTATCAAAAGACCTTTTGTTGTTGGGCCAAGCTTTTGTTCCTTTTTTATATTATATAGATATAGATCGACCAAATTAACTGAGGATAGTTAGAGTCCCTATTTTTCTTTACAGCAGGTACATCAGCAGATTAGTTACCATATCTAGAAAAATTTCTAAACTCTGTTACAAGTACATAAAGGGTCTCTTGAAGTCTATAAAACAGTTTCCCAAAATTGATCGGTAGTAGTTTGGTCGCATGCACTCAAACAATAATACTCCAGAGGGGCCCTCCAAAGGTGCATAGAGGATGCATCAGACACAGCAGAGCCTTCTGAACTAAGGATTTGGCCTCTTTGGTTCGTGGCCTGCTACTCAGGAGTCAGACATTCATCTGCACGGCTGTCCAGCTGTTTTGATGGATTTAATTTTCTTTGGTTGGTGAAGGTGACACTTCAAATCTTGTTTAGTAAATTTGATCCGATGTGAATGGATCAAATCAGTCATGATCTCAGGAACCCTTAGTGTGAAAGTCACATCCATGGCCCCTACTTGGCTACTTCAGAACTGAGAAAGGGGGTAGGACAAGGAGACCCACTTTCCCCTTTTTTTGTTTAATATATATAGCTGCTGAGCAAAATGATTATATTTTTTTCAAAAGAACAACCTCCTCAGTCCTCACAGGTCTAGTGCCCGGATATGTGAAGGATGGAGTGGTTATTCTCCAATATGCTGACGACACAATTTTGTGCATCCAAGATAAAAAGAACAAGCAACCAACTTAAAATTTCTGCTATGTCTGTATGTATTCATGTCGACTCAAAATTAACTTTTCTAGGAGTGAAGCTATTATGCTTAGCCAAGATGTTGCCAAATCTATTGAATATGCTGAAACCTTCAGCTGCTCTACTGGGAAATTGCCAATAAAATTCCTAGGGTCCCTGTTTCTGGATCCAAAATTCATATTGCTGGCTGGCTTCCTCTAACTGAAAAATCCCTTAAGAGATGGATGCATGGCAAGGTTGCTCTCTGTTCATCGGTGGCAGAATCATTCTTTTGGATTTCTGTTTAAAAAGCATGTCTACTTGTACTATGTCCTAATGGAAAAGATCATGAAAAGATTTTTCTGCCTAGGTGGGGGGATGAAAAGAAAATACCATTTGGTAACATGGAAAATTATAACTTACCTAAAAGACAAGGGTGGCTAGGGATTAAAGTTCTGGTTAGAAATAATCCTGTGTGTCTAGGTGCATGCTAATGTCTAGGTTCATAGCTAAGTTTCAGCATGGAGTAATAGGAGGAATAGGTTCATAGCTAAGTTTCTGCATTAGTTAGGAGGCTATCATAGCCTGATTTGTAGCTCACTTTTGGCTAAGTAGAAGGGAACAGAAAAGGCAAAGCCATTCCAGCCACCAAAACCAGTTGTGCTCGTGTGTGTTTTCTTGTGTGTGAGTTCTTGATGTTCTGTTAGAGTATTTGCCTTTCAGATATGAGGAAAATGAATATGAATCTGTTATGCAAGTGGTGGTGGAAATTGGAAAATGAAAATGGGATATGGCAGGAGATTGTGAAATATCTAGAAGGTAAATTTTTAACACAAATTACTCACAAAACAAGCAATTCCCCGTGTGGAATGACCTTATTAAAATCAAGCTTATATGAAGGGAGATCCATGAGGCTGGGAAATGGAAAATCAAGCCTTCTGTCTGAACCTTGGGTGTTCAGTACAACAGGCAGCTCAGCTGGTTGTGCTTAAGCACGTACTATGGATTGCTAAACTCTTGTAAATACGTTGCTTTTGGTAATGGAATTCAGTTCGTTCGTGATGAAAAAAAGTTCATCGTTCCTTAGGTTTTGCATTTAATTGTTCCATGTTCCCATTCTTTCAGTGGAAGTTGTCGGTCCACTGAAACAGCCTCTAAGTCAGTCTACTGTGTTGCTTGTTGGACCAGTTCATGTTCCTTGTTTTGGATAGAGACAGAGAATCACAGCTTTATCATAGACATGTGCAACCAGTTTGAGTTTGTCATCATAGACATGTGCAACCAGTTTGAGTTTGTCTCATAAGGTTATGTTCATGAATTGTTTGTCAGATTGATGAAAGGATAAATTAGGCTATTGTTCTTGCATATATGTTCATTGTCAGAATGGTTATCACCGCTCCCTATTCATGTACTTGCCAGAGTCACCCGACTGACATTAAAAACATCTTAACACATTGTTTCTAACAAAGGATTTGATGCCCATTCATTCTTGCAGTGTTTTCTAGATGGTAGAAGCCATAACTCATGCCATGTGCACATGTCAAATAACTCTTCAAGGGGACCCTTCTTTCAGTCATTTGTAGTAATCAATCTCAAAGTTTGTGTATCCAACTGCATGATTTTCCCCATAATTGCAGGGCTTAGTGGTGTGTGAGATATGTGGCAGTGGCAGTGCCCTCATCTTATTGCAAACTGCGCTCGGTGCAGTGCACGTGAGCATTGGTACTCCCTTTCTTCTCTCTTATCTGTCTATTGCCATTTTCCTTCGTTCTTCATCATATATACTAACCTCTAGGAAAATGTACATATACATGTGTTCGTCTATCTACAACATGTGCTGATCAATTGCTAGACACATATGTTTTTATATAAGGATGTTTGGATAGTAGTGAATGATAAAGATAACAGAAGGCTTAGCCACATATAACTCATGTAATGACTGTAACTAAATAATAAGGCCTTGGGATATTTCCGTCTGTTGTTGGTCTGCAAAATGACCACTATCTGTTAAAATGGTGGAGCGGATGAATGAATTCCAGTTTCTGAAAACTTACTGTTTTCTGTTTCCAAAAAAGGTACTGTATGCAGGTGTTGACGTTTCTGATTCCACGCGTATGGTTTTGTTATAGATGCCAACGAATGGCCAACAGGGCACCTAGATCCTAGCCAAGGTAGCAATTTTTGCTTGTTGGTACATTTTACGCTAGTCCTGGCCTGAATGAAACTCTGGATCACTCACTCCCTCCCCTGCAAGCCTGCAGGTTCCGGACATGATGTTGGGCACCAAATTCCCTTGATTCTTCCCCGACGGAAGTTGCATGGATGCTGGTCCATGTGGCCCTGGCACTGTTGCTAGCGTCAGAAAATGTTGAATAAATGTTCTTTTACCGCGGGTGAGCAATAATATTGAGCAGGCATATCATGTTGTGAGCACAAATGCGATGGCCGCTATGATCAGGGTGTAGCTGCCCATTGGTGTAATAATATATACTCCCTCTGTCTCTAAAAACATGTTCATTATACATAATGATGAATCATTAGATTAATTTAAGACAGGGTAGTACTATCCGTCTGAATTAATCAGACATCAGAAACGTGCTACCCCATTCCAATGTACTCACACTGCGCAGGGCAGTGTTGAGACCCATCCCCCATACATCGCATCAGTAACTGGCTCACTCTCGGTTTGTGATTGCTGCGGCCGGCAGTGGGCATTGGATTATCATCCCTTCTACTTTCATGCAACGATTGACACATCCATCTTTCGTGAACAAAGATTGACATTATTAGGTAGAGCAGAGAGTGTGTGTGTCACGCATGTGACACACTTGTCCAGTCGTATCAATATAAACCTATTTAGAGAATAGTATAAATATTGATAATACTTTCTACAAATTTAGCCAAATTTGAGATCAAGCGAACGAGAGAGGGATAGAAAACGCTTGTTGCGGAGAGATGGCTGCATTTGGCCACCAAAAAAAAAAAAGGAGACAACTGAGGAAGGATTTTGAGAGAAGATTCACTAGTGAAATTGCTACGTCCTTGATGTCCACAAACTAAACGACATACTCCTCCGGGTTGGTATTAGAAGTCATTTTAGACAAGGTTTGGGGTCAAACATCGGGAATACAAATCATCAATAACTTTTAAGTTGTTGAGTTTGTAAATGTGAAAATTATATGAGTAGATTTGTCTTAAAAAAATACTTTGATAAAAGTATACATATATCACATCTCTATAAATATTTTTATAATAATAAGAGGTCAAAGTTGTGTTTTGGAGACAGTATCGCTGTCCTAAACGACTTCTAATACCATCCCGGAGGGAGTAGAAAAATCGAAACAAAATCGTTACGCTCGGTCTGATCTCCAACCAAACGCATCCTAAAGCCTCAAAAATACAATTAAAAAATTATAGAACTAAAACCCTGTTTCAGTCTTAAATTTATTAAATTAAAACCCTGTTTGAATCTTAAAAAAAAAAAACTATCTAATCCAATTATAAACTTTCATGCCCCTGAATTTCTATACTCTACGGGCAAATTAAAGAGGAGATAAAAAGGCAATGATAAAAATTTTGGCCGTTCGGCTGATAAGCACTGATGTTATTTTGTTGTGAGAGATAAACAATGTCTCGTTAAGTTAGGTTTTTTTTTTTTTGACAACTCTCGTTAAGTTAGGTTGTTTTGTCTTTTGCCAATGAAAGCAAAACTTCAATCCACTTTACTATATTATGTGGTCTAATAAAATAATATTATTTTTTTGTAAAAAGAATCTTGTAAAAATAATATTATTTGGGAGCTGATCAAATTTAAACGACACTTACAAACCAATGTAATTTAAGCTACAGTGTTTTACAGCAGTTAAAAAGGGCATGCATACAGTCACATACAGTCCAAAAGGGGGCGGGCCGTCTCCTCTCCTCAGTGGAAGCACCAAGCGACGGAGGAAAACCCCCAATTCCTCGTCTCTGCTCCTCTTCCCCTGCCGGCCTGTCTTCTCGATCACCATCGCCCCTGTCTCTCCAATCGCTGGATCTCTTCTCGCCTGGTCGACGGCGCAATGGTGAGGAACTGCTGTAGATGCACTTCTCTTTCCCACTGTGATTGTACTGCATTTCTTGCCCGCGCGCTTGTTTCTTGGTCGTCCCTCTCGCTATACTTTCCCCATACTTCTATGATTTTTCTTTTTCCAGGAAAGCTCTTGGGTTCTTTCTAGCGCAGGTTGCATCTTGTTGCGCTCCTGGTGGGGAAAAACCGCAGGGATTTCGCTTTCTTGGAGTGGGTTGCTTCGAGCATTTCAGTTGGTTACGCTGTGCGGTTTTGGTTGGGGTTTGGAAGGCCGCGCCTTTTGCGTTCTTGCTCTCTCAATCTGTGGCCGTGCGAAATCCAACTTGACTTATTTGATTCGGTCTAAGCATTTTGGTATGGAATGGCTCAAAACCCCCATATTTCTATCTACCTTCTACGGCCGTCGCGTCGATTTTTCTTGGTCACGAGTTGGTTTGCCTCGTTTTTCGTGTCTTCTCGACGTCTTTCCCCTGTCTTTATGGGATTATATCGTGCAGTTTGGTCTAGTTTGTGTTGTTTATTGACGTATTGTTGATGATCCATAACTCGGCTCGACATTATTTTAAATCTTTGTTTATGTGCAGCCAGTTCAGCGCATATGAATTAAAATAGTTTATTGTAATGATATGATCGACTTGCTCAAGGGATTTAATTTTGTTGGACGGTGAAAGGGAACCCTTTTTATTTTCTTGGACAAAATGATATGTTTTCGCTCTGCTCTCTTTTCTTGTTATGTTGTATAGGATTATGTCTCAACTGTTTAGGATTATGTCTCAAAGATACGTGTGAAATAATAAGATTAAAACGAAATTTTTGCATTTGACTATGCAATATTTCCCCTTTCATGCAGGACATTGAGGTGTGTGGGGTATGTGGTAGCGGTTGCGACTCTCATCTTATTGTAAAGTGCACTCGGTGCGGTGATTATGAACACTGGTACTCCTTCATAGCTCTGCTCTGTATAGTTTTAATTCCTTTGTTTTTTCACATCCTAAGCGCTTGGAAGATGTACATATACATATGGTAATCTGCCCTGAATTTGCATATGTTTTTGCTTTTCAATTATTTGAAATATTTGTATGTAAGGATGTCTTGAGAGCAGAAACCAGCAAGTGAAGTAGATGATATCTGAATGTCGTCTGGTAATGATTGGAAACCAGTATGTCTTCTTTGATAGATAGCTGATGCAAATAATGTATTTTAATTAGGACTGAAACTTCCTTAGCTGTTCTCCAATATGTTATTTCCATTTAATTTGCTTTTTTTTCCCAATAAATCCATTATGTTTTAAATGAAGGTTTTGTTTAGCTCTCTGAAAGTGTTTCTGTTTTCTATTTTAAGTTATTGTATGAAGGTGGTGGCATGGGAGACTCCACCACGTGAATGGTATTGTGACAAATGCCAGGAGGATATTAACGGAGTCCCAAAACCTACTCAAGGTAATATATTTTCACTGTTCTTGATCACCTATCTCATTTTCATGATCATCAATAAATTCCAATCTGCTAGTCTAATTTCTTCTACAATCATGGTGAAGGTGGGCAAAGGGAAACTTCGAAGTTGCACCACAGCCACAGCAATGTTGTGCATCAAATAAGTCCCAAATCTCCGAACAGACCTGGAAATTCTAAAACGATTTACGTGCCTCCTGAAGAGGTGGTATCATTGAGTAGAGGGAGGCCACCATTTGCAAGACCAAGATTTGTTCTGTCAAAAAAGATTTGTTCTGTCACAGCCAAGCAAGGCATCATCTCCTCCAACTACAAACCACTTGTCTAATATGAATTGTGTCTCCCCAAGCAAGAGTGATACAAAAGTGCAAGCCCTAAAAGGATGTGCCAATGCAAGTCATAGTCAAACAAAACCTGAGGATAGGTCATATTCTGCTATGCAGCAAAGGCAGGTTCATCCTGCCTCTCCTTCAAAAACAAGCAGCCATCCAAAATGAAGTTGGTATCCCCTGGTAGGAATAACATGCAAGTGCAAAACCTGAAACGATCTGCTGCTGCAAGACATGATCAGGCAAAGATTTGTGACAGCCCATATTTTTGCTATGAGGGAAAGTCAACTTCATCCAGCATCTCCTCCACATGTGAAACAATTTTCAAATATGAAGTGCCTATCTTCCAATAGGAATGCCATGCAAGTGCATGCCGGGAAACAATCTGCTGCTGCTAGCTTTGATCAGGCAAAAGATTGGTGACATAAACATGGATTGTGAAACAAGACCTGGTGGTTCCATGCCTATAATTCATGAATGTAGAACAAGTGAACCAGTTAAAGTAAAAAAATGACTCTCCGATTGAACAAAAAGTTAGAGAAAAGAAAATAGTGAATGCAGACAAAGGAGAAATTAACTCTCAGACTGAGCTTGGGCCTAGGGAAAAGGGGATCTTATGCACTGCTGGTATGTGGCTATAGAAATCTACTTTTATGACCTTCAAAAAATCTACTTTTATTTTGGTTAATGTTGCATGTCTCAAAAAAGAATAGAACCATAACATTTCAAAAGGTCTCAGTTTCTGCATACATTTACATTTAGATTTTATTTAGTTCTGATGTGACATGAGGTCTAAGTGCACTAAAAAGTAGTCGTTACTGATCATTTCCAATGTACCCATAGATGAAGATACTGCTGAAGTGGGGAGTCTGAACCAGAACAAAGACATGGTTCCCGCCATGGGTTATTCAAGGCGCCCAGCACCTTTAAATATTTGGACGTGAGTTATGTCTCAACTTTTGCCTTTGTTATAGATTTGTTTTCTAGTTTCAGGAATCAATTAACTAGACATGGTTTCTTAATGATATGGATGTAGCTGGCACCAGCTTCCAACAGTTTCACATGAATATGTATGGGTAAATTCCTGTGGCTTATGTTTTCATGGGCAATACTTTCTTAAATCACCAAATTATACTTTTGTTGGAAAATAATTCTAGATGTTTCACAATCAGATCTAGACTGCTGGATATATGTGGAAGTTTCTCTGCAAGTAACATTTTCAATAATTCAGGACAAAACTCAGTAAATATTTTCTGGTCAATTCCTAACAGTTTCCTGATTTCATTGACACAATACTCTAATGTTTTCAAGCTTGTGTTGTTTTGAGTTGATTATTATATCTTGCTGCTACCTATGTTTTTCATAAAAGACAAAATGTTACTCTTCTATAGCTGTGACAGCTGACCCTAATTTCATATATATAATGTTGTATTTCTAATTTTTATCTCTTGTGTGCACTTTAGGGGATGCTTTCATGTCTTCGATGCTGGAGAAAAGCTAAATCTTGGTGAATTTAAAGCCTACTTTCCATTAAAAGTGTCACCCAAAGTTAAGGATATTGTCAAGATAATGCCCACTGATCTACAGCTGGAGCTCTTACCTCGAATGCATGACTGGCCAAAATCTTTTGAGACTATTCGTCCAGTTCATGAAGACATTGGCGTGTTCTTCTTTTCTAATAAATCTGACGGGTAGGGTTTCTGTTGGTTCCAATACATTGATACCAACATTTTCTCACAGATATGCTCTGAGACTAAGTAACTGCTTTCAGATATTCAATGGTTTTGTTCCACACTTTGTAGGTGTGAAAAGATACACTCTAATATTTTAGAAGAATCCTGCAACTATGTTCTAAGGGCATATATTCATGAGATAAAGTTGTTGATATATTCCTCGAAGTGCTTCCCCGATTCTCAGTGTTAGTAGTTCAATTTTCTGTTCCTTTTCGTACAAGAAAATAAACCATATCAAATGCATATTATGATATTTTAATTTCCACCTTGATAACAGGGATAGATGGTGAGAATTATTTATGGGGGCTTTTTGTGAGGCCAAAGGAAAAGAGCGATCCTTGGCGGTCTGGTTGAACCACTACATGATTTGTTTTCCTGGGTATGGTAGTAAAGGTATATGACCAAACTATAAATTATGTTGCCTAAGATATGGCTGCTGCTGCTTTGACACATTTTGGCTGTTGCAAATTTTGCTTCCATTGCCTGGTTGATTATTCTTTCATCATTGTTGATGAACTCATCTGAATTCATTCTTGGTTTGCCTAATTGGCTTGGAAATTCTTAGAGCTCAACTGTGACAGTTGCTATATTTGTAGTCTACTGAGTGATTTATTTTGCCCTGCATTGGAAAACAACACTTTAATAAAATGGGAAGTATAACTCAAGTATGCTCTCAAGTTGTTGTTTTTAGAAAAAAGTATGCTCTCAAGTACTTTTCAAATTCATTTGATCTCTGACTCCCTGTAGAAGGACTCATGATAAAACCTGGTGAAGTGGTGAGGGGTTTTGCATCTGATGCATCCGCTTGCTCAGATTGTGTGTGAAAAGATCCGTATTAAGATTTTTAAGTAGTGTTCCCTTCTTCGCAAAAAGAAAAGTACCGTTTCCTGCACTATTTCTTTTAGTAATTTTGTTATTTAAAATTTGTCATCATCATGAACTTTTGAATTAGTGGTCTAGGGTTACTGATGCATGGAGGGAAGTTAAAATCTCTGCATCCCACTGGACCTCTGTTATGTTATCTGATTCCAATAGTTGCACTGCCTTGTGGAGAAGAACATGAATTTTTCTATTGCCCAATTTCACTTAGTAATTCTGTATCTTGATAAAGTTGTGAAGCTGCTGTCTTCCTCCATCTCAATTGGTTAAAATGGTTCCGTACAGGTAGTCAAATCCAGGGATGGCCAAGTGGATGCTACATGACGTGTAGCAGGTGGCATCTTCATATGATTTGCAGAACCCATCTGATTCTGACCTTCTGACTGAAGCCAGGAAACATGAGCTCCATGATTTAGAGGATTCCACCGCATCAGTCTATAACTATTCACGCTTTTAGTTCAGATGCTGAAACTAACTCCTGTAAAATCAGTCTAACAAACTCTTGCAGCCTGCAACTTGCCCTTGACTATATCCATGTATCCCACATTCTGTATATTGAATGTGAGTAGGGTGCTGCGGTATAAGGTGTGTAGAAACCATATATATGTTTCTAAAGCTGTCTGTGCAAAGTCCAAATCGCAAGATGCCAAGATGTGTTGCTGCTGCATTGGTAGCTCCACGGATAAATTGATGTGAGCTGCAGTCAAATGTGCTTGTTTTTCTTTCGTTGTTTCCCATGTTTAATATTTTCAAGCTTTTGCCGGCCTGCTGGGTAAAGCTGAAGATTGTTAATCAGGGAAGCTTTTCAGTGCTTGTAGTAGTAGTAGATATTAAAGTTACAAGCTTCATCATAATTCAGAATTCAAAATTTTCAAAGAACACGGAACCAAATGTAAGAATATCAATCTACCCGTTCGATTATTTCTAATTCTTCAACGTTTCAAAATTTTCGAGTATATAGTATATCGAAAAAGAAATCGAGTATAGAGAATCGAGAAAAAAATCGAGTACAGAGAAGGAAAAAAAGGGCCTATCCGGCCCGGTTATACTACCCAGGCCCAGCAGGCCCAGTTATAGAACCAAACCAGCGACCGATCAAGCACGCTTTCTTCTTCCTCTCACGCGGCCGCCGCAGCGCAACTATCAACGCTGCGCCAAAACCCTAATCTAAACCCAAACCCAAACCCCGCCGCGCCTCTCCTCCTTTCGCCGCCAGTCTCGATGGGGGAAGAGGAGCGGCAGCAAGAGGAAGGACAAGAACAAGGTCATTCTCCCGCCGGAGCTGCCGCCTGAAATCGACGACGATGAGGTGGCTGTCAGCGACGAAGACATCGCGTTCTATGGCACCGACAGCAGAAACGTTACTCCCTTCCGCCGCTTCGACAAGGAGTCCATTGACAGGTTTGGTGTCGCTCGGCTCCGGGGCGCGGAGCTGCGCTTTATGCCTTCCATTCCTCACTTCCCTCCCTTGTTGGTGTCGCATTGCTCTTGATTGAGCGTGGGATTTCTCTTTGGTTCGTTAAGGTATGTCGGGAGGGTCGCAGGACGCGACGAGGGCGAGGTCGAGCGCCTCTACGAAGAGCGACAGAAGAGGAAGGCCACAGAGTCCTCGGGGAGACCCCGCGAGGATGATGACGATTTGGAGGTCGACCCTGTCGACGCACTCCCCACCAAGACGCTGCAAGGGGAGCTCGTCTACAATACAGGTAAACCGTTTGTGATTCCAACTTTTAATCTGTGCAAAATAGGAATGTCCTGTAAATTGCAATGCACTTGCAGTTAATAAAACATGTTCTCTTGCAAATGGCATTTTTAAACATTGGCGTCTGAATTTTGAATAACAATAATGTTTTTCTTCAATTTTGTTCTGTTTGTGGTGTACTTGTGTGAATGCTGACATAATTTTTGTAACATGTGTGCCATGACATGCAGCGAAAAAAAGCAAGGTCTGAAGACAATACCAGCAGTGTTAAGACTAAAGCTCAAGAGAATGGTGCAGATGCCAAGAAAACTATTAAGAAAGATGAACCAAAGGGAAAATTTAAAAAACAAAAAGGGAGATGATAATAAAGTGAAAAATATTCAATCTCAAACTGAAGTTCCTAAGGACAACTACACTCAAATGTGCTGGTACTACTTCTGTTCCTTTTTTTTTAAAAAAATATGCACCCGTCAAAAATTCCATTTCTGAAATCTCCTTTTCTAGTTGCTCACTTGCTCGACAGTGTGTTGGTAGAATAGATGTACCAGTTCCTTTGTTCCTTTCTTCAGAGTAAGGATATGTATCTGATCATAATAGTGTCATGAAGCATGATTGTAAATGATTTTTTTATGTTTGGTAGTAAATATGTAAGAATATTAGGCATATTCAACCTCAAGTAAGATATCAAAAAGTTGTTTGTATATATATCCTAATTTGAAGGTTCGATAACTCACTTGATGTTGACATAAAAATCATTTGTAACAAAATGTTTAACATAAAAAATAGTATAGGCTGAATAAAGCAGAAGATTCTGAGCTAAATTCTCACTGTGTTTATCAAAGGTTGGGTCAATCTAACTAGAGAAATTTTGGGCTGGGAGTGTTGTGCTGAACTCAATCAATGTGCCTGAACCGTGACCTTTATTTTCTTTTCCTGTTTAACCCTAACTCTATCTTTTGTCCTGTGCCCTATTTTTTGTGTCTCTTTTATACTTGTTTCCTATGGGTTTCATCTCTAGCCTACCCCAACTAGCTTGGGACAAAAAAGGCTAAGTTGTTGTTGTTGTTGCTGAGTGTTGTGCTGAACTACTGATTTGCCATAATCAAAATTAATTCCTTCACATACCTTTTACTGTGCATGGCACATGACAGGAGGAAGTGAAGGAGGAACTTTCCGCTGAGGAATTGTTCAAAAAAAGAAGGCTCAACTTGCTGAACTGGGGATGGCTATGCTTGAAGATCCTGAGTCAAACATTAGATCTCTGAATGATATGTTAAGCATAAGCAATGACAAAGACCAAAAAGTTGTTAAACTCGGTCTGATGTCCTTGCTTGCTGTGTTTAAGGACATTATTCCGAGGTGTGTTTACAATAATTTTATTATATGCCTTGGCTGAATTTGTTTCTTTCAAGTTACCTATACATGTTTTTTATGCACACTGCAGTTATCGGATTAGGCAGCTGACAGAAAAGGAGCTAGCAGTAGAAGTTTCAAAAGAAGTGAAGAAGACAAGATATTATGAGTACACACTTATTCGCTGCTACAAGGTCATACTCTGGGTCTCCTTCATGCATGTGAAGTTTGCCTGGTCATGAACTATGCTAAATAGATATTTTTTACTTACTGATCTGAACTGTTCATCTGGATAGCTTCCAAAATTCTGATGGTTGGAGCTGGTTTTCTTTTTGTGAATTTCAGGCATACCTACAGAAACTGATATCATTGGAGAAGCAGGCCCACTTTTATACTGTGGCTGTTCGTTGCATGTGTGCTTTATTAGATACTGCCCCACATTTTAACTTCCGTAAACCTATTGGCTAGTGTGGTAAAGAATTTAAGCTCCTCAGACGATGTAGTAAGGTAAAACTCTTTTTGTGGGTCAAGTCTTTGGCTGATCTGAAATTGTTTAAAATAATGTAGCTGAGTACTTTATAAACAAAATATTGCTGTGTCAAACCATCATCCTTACGTTTTTGATTGATTATATACAATTCATGGAGAGGTAGTAGCAGAATAACTTTTATTAATTCATCTTACAGTGCTCTAAATTGTATTTTAGTTTCCTTCTTTTTTCCTTGAGCTTTAAAGGATAGAGGGCACAAATCATTTATTTGAGCAAATATGCCATACTAAATAGCACTAGTTGTTGTATTTGTTGTTACTCTTTTTAGAGAAAGGTTACTTGACCTGGCCTACTTTGATGCTTAATGTAGAATCAGGTTCGAGCCCTGGCCGCTAGCTCCCACCCTTGTTGTTACTTTGACAGCATTCTCTTAGAAATTAATAAAACAAGGAGTATGTGTACGCTATTTTTACTTCAGCGCAGTTTTGTCGTCCATTCGATCACTGAAGTAGTCCACATGTACCTTATTTTCCTTTGTAGGAAAATGTGTTGTGAAGCAATAAGATCATTATTTATAAATGAAGGAAAGCATCGTGGGCGTAGGCAACAATAGAAGCAGTTAGGCTGATTGCAGATCATGTGAAGCTCAATGATTGCCAGCTCCATCCTGATAGCATTGATGTATGATGATTATCACATGTCTTATTTGTCATATGTATTTAATGTTCATTTTGTACCTTTTTTCATGCAGTTTATGTTTAACAGAAACTGAGCATGGATCGACATTCTACCATTGCTGACTATGTACTGGGATGTTTATGTTAGGTATTCCTGTCTTTGAGATTTGATGAAGATATTGGAAAAGATGAGACTGAGGAGGAAAAGTGAAACCAAAGAAGAATAAGCGTTGGCAAAAAAAAATCAGGACGTTCCTCAAGCAACTGCCAGTTAATGATAAGAAGAAAACCAGACAAGAACTGATGTCAAAGGCTAGAGAGGAGGTAACATCAGATAAGACATTATTTATTGGAAGGTCATGTGAATTCGTATAATCATTTCCATTATATTTTTCCAGGTTGATGCAGATCTTAGAGCAGTTTCTTTTCACTCTTGATGCAAAAGAGAGAAAAAAAGGATACAAAAAGAAACACTTTCTGCTCTATTTGAGACTTACTTTCGCATTCTGAAGCATAGTTTGACCACTTCAAATTCAAGGTGTCTGTTTGATTTCTTTAGACGTGTCATAGTTTTGGATTTGACATGTTGATTTAATAGCATGAAATTTCACTTCATTTTGGAATGAAGTTAATCATTGTATCGTTAAAAATTCCAGGACCAAGGTGAATAATGTCTTCACTGGTGGCTCACACCCACTCCTCACTCCATGCTTGGAGGGCTTAGGAAAATTTTTCACATTTAATCGATTTAGATTTCATGGGTGAACTTATATCTTGCCTCAAGAAGCTTTCTGGGTATAGCGACCGACAAGATGAAATTCCCAATGATAATGCACTGTCTGTCTCAGAACGCCTGCAGTGCTGCATAGTTATGCTTAAAAGTCTGGAGGAGCAACCTTGAGGCATTGAATGTGGATCTACAGGATTTTTTTTGTTCAGCTTTATAACCTCATACTGGAGTATCGCCCTGACAGGTTTTGACTTCCTTGCTCTTGATGATAACTACAACTTAAGAAAACTCTGCCTCCTTTTTAATCTATAGTTACCATTTGTTGAACGATCCAAGATGACCTGCTACTGTATTACTCTTTTCAAACAAAGGCACTCTTGGCAGATTGCAAAAGTTTTATCACTAACCATCATTAATGCTTTAAATCTTGTTGAGATCCCCAGTTAATTATTGTGAGTTGTAATCTGCTGCTCCTTTTATGAAATAGCTGCAGGATTAGGTGTTGGGGCTGGTCAGCTCTTGCTGTTCATCTTGTCCACTGTAGCAGCATGGCATTAGGCCATGAAGCTGGCTTGTATGGACCATTTAGAGTAGGTACTAGGTAGTATGGCTGAGCAATGCATGTACCTTAGGTCCTTAGGAGTAGGTAGTTGGTGTACTCACCATGTCTTAGTGTACCTTATGAGGTACAAGTAGAGATGTATATGTACTCATGCAATGCAATAGAGGAAAAGCAGTTCTGCTGCATACATTCAGGGTTCAGGTTTCGGCAGGGCTGGAACCAGTGCAAGTGTGTGTGTTCATGAGCTCATCTTCTTCTAGCTTGGTTCAGAGGTAGAGGGGAAGGTGATGCTTGCTACTCACCTGGTTTGTGGTTGTCGGGCCCAACAATTATTGCTTCATGCTATGGACATGCTGAAAATGCCTATCACGCGCTTCGTCATACATTTTTTCATTTTCTTCAAAAAAAAAAATTATTGTAACCATAAAAAATGATACTATTATGTCCATGCCTATTTCTGATTTTTCAATAGCACTAAACATTTCCATGGCGATAGTTGTCTTATTTATTTTTTCCTCCCTGTCTTGATATTTGTGCTATTTTCAATATATTTTGGATAATTTTAGGGATCATTTTCCTTGAATTAGCCTGCGTAGTTATTGTACCATGAAAATGCTTCTTTCTGTTACATCCAGGGATCACGGTGAGGTATTGGCTGATGCTCTGAAGACACTTCTTTGGGAAGGCAGACAGCAGGATATGCTAAGAGCTGCTGCTTTCATTAAACGTTTGGCAACATTTGCCCTCTCATTTGGATCTGCAGAAGCGATAGCAGGTTAGGTCTTGTTTTTCTTTGTCCCATCCTTTTTGAGCACCTCCGAAGCTTCTATAATATTCCAAGATGATTAATAGTAATAAGGAATTAAGGATGCAATGATTGCACAGAGCACTTGTCCGACTCCGGAGTACTTGTCTCTATTTAGTTCGAGCGTTGGTTGTACAACAAGTATTAGTATTGTATTAAACCTGCTTGAATACATTTCATTACTGAGTGCTCCCCCTGTCCTGAAATATAGTGTACTTTCATTTGTTATAAGTCAACCCACTTCATGTTTGACTAAATTGTAGGGAAACATGCTAACTTCTACCACATCAAAATGATAGGTTATAAAAATACATTCCATAATGTTTCTTGTGGAGCCTATATGATGTAACAAAATAGTATTGTTCTCTATAAATTTGGTTGAACTTAAGATGGGTTGACTTAGGACAACTGAAAATACACTACATTTCAGGACAGAGGAAGTAGTGTAATGGGTAGTTATCAAGCATTATCTTCCCTCCGTAGTTTAATGTCATAATTGTTTATAATGTTGATGATTATTATTTCAGCCTTGGTCACACTGAAGCATCTCCTCCAAAAAATAGCAAGTGCCGCAATATGTTGGAAAATGATTCCGTGGCGGTTCTCTGTCTTGCTTAGGCGGTATGTAATCTCATGTTCTTTTTCCATAAATGGATGTCTTGACACTTTGTATTTATTTGACCATGTTGTTCCCTCTTCCTTTATCCAGAAATACAACCCCGAAGCTACGGATCCATATCTTAGTGGTGCACTTGCTTCAGTCCTTTGGGAGCTCAGCCTCCTAGAGAAGCATTATGATATCTCTGTTTCCTCAATGGCTTCAAATATCATGAGTATGGCAAACTTGAACCCCACCCAGAACCCCGTTCCTATCTTAAATGTGAACCCTCTTGAAGCATACAGAGACTTGTCAATGGAAAGGGAACTATTAAAACCAGCTAGCAAAGCATTGCCACTGAATCTCAAAAAAGAAGCGACGTGGCAAGGAGTTTGTTGCGCTAAGCCCAGATGTACTTGAGAAGGCAGATTGCTCAGTGGATAAAGACGAGCTCGAAGAGAAGTTGCAGAGCCATTTCACTGTGCTAAGAGGCATCTCGGAGAATGAGAGGTTGAGGGCCGAGCTGAACCACACATTGTCATCCATAAACATGTACAAGGAGTACAAGAAGCAGAGAAAGAAAAGCATGAAACTTAAGACCGGGAGGAAAAAGGTAGCAAGGGTTTAGGGCATTTTATAAGTTCCAGGGATCTTTGCGCTGGTGTAATTATGTCAAAAATTTTGGCTTATTTCTCATGGCTACTATAGCGCAATTTTCTGGTACCCTTTTGGCGTTTCTGGACACGATACTATAAATTGAAATATTTGTCACCATTCGTGATTATGGGAAATGATTCAGTCCGTATTTAGGAGCTGTAGTTTTCTCAAAAGGCATCTGAAACAAACTTTAGAAACTGTAGCTTCTCTGCTTTCAGGACAATTTCAGGAGCTTCTGGCTCAGAATCTCTCAAAAGAGGTCCTTGGAGGGTGCAGTCCAGTTTTTGGAGTTCTCTAGGAGAAGAATCTTTGATGGTAAACTGAGCTCGTCAGTGCAAGTATATTCAATCTAATAAAAAGAAATGGCCCTTATGAGAGTGGCTTGTGGGCAACCTTTGCATCTACGACATTTGCATATACGATGCAGTAGCTAATTGGAAACAGGGATGCAGTAGTGTCATAGGTAATAAAGCCATGTATGGAACTTGCGAGGTAACCTACCTAACTTTTTTTCAAAAAAAAAAGTAATGCAACCATCTGCAACCATCACAAGCTTGCGAGGAAACCTACCTAGCCACAAAAGGAAACAGTAAGAAAAAGTGAATTTGGACAATTTAAGCCTGTATATGTCCTCCAAGGTGCCAGACTTAACTATTCCAGCAACTGAATCCTTGTCAATTTGTAGACAAGCCTATAACATTTGCAGATGATATTTCTCTTGAATTTGCTGTCACACTCATTTTATATAAAATAAGAGAATTCCCGTTGAACTCCCCCGAAACAAGGAGCCTACATGTTACAGCACAGTAGATACCAGCAGCAGCGTAACCCTCTCTTCACGAGAATGGTGCAGGGTTGACGACGATATGCCGAAGCGGATTCGACACATCACCGCCGCCAGCGTGCTTAACAAACTCTGCGGGAGTGAGGAAGCTACCATGGCAGACATACTATCCTCACATCCTCGCCTTTCTTGTACCTGTACAGGAAGCCGTCGATCCTCCTGGTGTTAGGCCCTTCTACCTTGGATGAGACCATTGGCATGTCCTCCATCATGAGCTTCCTGATGTCACTGGTACTGCTCGTCCGTGTCGTGAGTGACCCAAGTGTCCGCAGTCGAGGGCTGCTCTGTCGCAGTACCATTTAGTGGCTTCTCAGCCGCTTTGGTCGGAGGAAGCATGTTATTTTGATTTGTATTATCAGAGGTTGATGGACTCGCATCTGTGGACTGGTTAATTGCGCTTCCACCAATACCTGGAAACATACAACATCATAGATATTGAGATTATTTGATGGGGAAAAATAAAAAGCAGAAATGGAGAGATCATTTGATGGGAGAAAATGCAAGCAGAAACTGGAGGAACAGTTTATTCTCCTTTTCCCAACAGCACAATCATCAAAACGATAATGCAAAACTATTTGGGACAAGTACTAACCATAGATTGGAATGTCAATCAAACATCATGCTCTACTTCAACATGAAACTTCAGGTAAAGTTCAGAAAAAGATTAAGAGGTCAAGGGTTCAAAAGAATGGGACTTTAGATAAGGAGTTTGCAAGTGCAAGCATGTAGAAGTTTTGAATTGTATGTGTATAGCTTCCCATGATTCAGTAAACAGTGCCTATCACCCTAAAGTTAAGGGTCACTTCCAACACGGTATGCACAATAATTGTTGAACCAATTGACAATGGGAAATTAATTTAAATCAAACGCCCCTTGTCAAGATAAGCTCGGACAAAGTCCCAGGTTTCAGCTCAAGTTGAGGAGAAATGGCAATTGATGTTCATTGAGGAAGGGAAGAGACAGTCTCGAAATGGGGAGATGTTAGATAACTGTTCACTGGCTTAGTATATTTACTGCTAGTATAAACATATAAAATAAAGCTTGTTATGAACTTGACATGAGCTTTGACCAGGGCGTTTGACTACAATTTTTGTTCGTAACAACACAAATGCCAAATACCAAAATTCCTTGCAAAAAAAAAAAAAAAAGAAAAAAGGAATTGATCACATACAAAAGCATTATCTTTTTTCTTGGTTTTACCAATTGTTCACCATTGAGAAGTGCAAGGTTAGTTTTCAGGTTAGTTATCCTTAATATAAGGCAACTGAGGTGTAGTTACAGGACCAAATCCTGGATATGCGCAATAGAGCAACCAAGTATGCAGTTGGCTGGAGTGGGATTTGGGGTGGCTACTCATTCAGTAGCCACACGTGACTAGGCAATGGCTGGAGCACGTATGTGGCAGACGGGAAACTCGAAGTCAACCGTGTTCTCCCTGCCCAAATCTAGTGCTCGGGCTACAAAGTTGCGGACTAATGCATAGAAGCCCGTAATGTTTCTAAAACAAGCATGCATCCCAATCCCATCGCTACAGCAGCAGCAGCAGCGAATAGAAAGAAAACCATGGTAGCTGTAGCTGAAGATGAGAGCTTAATTAAGCAAACACAAGCAAGCAACAAGCGATTTGACTTTTTGATCCATTGGTTCATGTATGTATGTATGTATACCTTGCTCCGTGGTGCAAACGGAGTTGCTCCCCTGCGATGCGCTGGACCTCCTCCCACCGTTTGCGCCACCCGGCACCGGTCGCATCTACGGCGGCAGCAGGGGCTTTGGGTCCGGTGGGTACCATGGAATTCCGCCTCTCGACGCGCTTCCGTCGCGCCTCGAGCCGTCGTCGGCTCTGCATCTCGCGCCGACGCCACCGCCCCTCCTCGGTCCGGTAGGCAGCGAGGAGGTGCGCAGCAGCGGAGCGGCGCGGCCGGGGACGGGTTGTCGGGGTCACCGTCGGCGTCGGCGTCGGTGAGGGAGACGGAGCAGACGGAGGCGATGGAGGAGGACCGCGCCAGGCGCGGGCGCTTGGCGGCATCCGGCGTCGGTGCCGAACCGCCCGCCTAAAGAGAGGCCCAGGCTCAGCTCGACGTCGTCGGTCTGGCCTCCCGCGCCGCCGCCGTGCTGATGCTGCCCCGCCCCCGCGCCGCCGCCGCCGCCGAAGACGCGGAGGAAATCCCTGACGCCATCAATAGCTAGCCAGGTAGCCTCGACGCAGGAAGCAAGCAAGAAGCTTGGGGAGAAGGGGAAGGAAGGAAAGAATTGATTAAGAGGAATCCATGGTGGATGGTGGTGGCAAGGAGGAGAGCAAGGAGCGACGGACGGACGAATGGGGAACAACAAGATGGATGTCGGGGAGCAAGAGCAAGCACGCGGACGGACGGATGGACGAACCTTCCTAGGAAAACCAAGGAAGGAGACGCGAGCGAGGCAACCACCAGAAGTGGCGCGGGCGACCAATTGGGGAAGAAAGATTAGATATGGCGACAGCCAGCCAGCAGCAGATTGAAAACGAGAGAGGAGACGATAAGGTAACAAGAGCAATCAGATCTCCCCTGCTGCCCTGCCCTGCCCAGGAGGGAGGAGGGAGAGGAGGAGGGAGACGTGGCCGTCTAATCCGATTTGCCCCCACTCCTCCGTCCCTCCGCTCCGCCTCGCCTCGATGATTGATTGATTGGGGTGGGTTGGGCAACTTGTTTGGGATTGTGGGAGGAGGCGTTTCTTGCTGCTGCCGTGGATGGGACGGTCGGCGTTGCTAATTGCCTATTGGTACGGTACGGTGATGATTAGTATTATGCTAAAGATGCGTTGGTCATCGCTGATTAGCGGCGGCAGGCAGAGGCGTGTTTTGGTGGGGCAAGTGGCTGGGTGGGGTGGCGCGTGGAGGCAGGCGACGGGGTGTCGGATCGGACCACCCCACCACGCCGACACGTGTTGCTGTTGGGTGGGCCACCGCCACCACCACGACTGAGCAGCAGGGTCGGGTCGGCTCGGGGCGCGGCGCAACAGGGCAAGGTAGGTACAGGCACCAGGTGCGTTGGGGGGACGTGGCACGTGATGGGCCTCCCCCACAGACACACAAGTGGCGCGGCAACTAGGCACTAGGGAGGGGCAGGCGGGGGGACCCACGCAGCATCCGAGGGATGAATGAATGAAATAGTAGACGGGGCCCACACTGTACTAAAAAAGAGGATCGCGTGTCGTGTCGATTCCGCGACCAGCCACGTAGTACGTGGAGTACGCCTAGTATGCTGCTCCTGCCGGCCTGCACTAGCCGCCGCCCCGGCCCGCCACTTGCGCTTATCCCCGCGGCACGCGACGTGGGCGAACCGGACGGCGACAGGAGGCCCAGGGCCATGGCCAGCGCATGGACGTGCATTAAGCAGGCCTGTGTTTAGTTGGTAAAAAATATTTTAGATCTACCCACCCTACTACTTTTTGTTTGTGTTTGGTAATTATTATATAATTATATATTAACAAGTTTAAGAGATTTAAATCTCTACTTTTAGCTTTTACAACAATTATCATCTTATTTATCTACATTTAATATTCTATATATATTTTAAAATGATCGACTAATCGGGATGGATATCGTAAGATAAACTTTACAATTAGTCATCTTTGTTTATCTATAATTAATTAATTATACTGTCCTGCTCCAATAGCATTAACTATTCGTATAAAAATATCAACTAACGTCTTATTTAAATTTTTATGTAAATTATAAAACAAAAAAAACGTGATTAGTTATCTTTAGTATTTAATGCTCATAACAAAAAAGCGGTGTAATATTTATTAAAAAAAGTTGAATAAAGTTGGGTTTTGCTTTGACGCTTTAACAAGAATAATTAATTAATTGTTGATTATTAAGGAGTAGTACCTTGAGCCAGCGTCACCGGCCGGTCCGTCACGTCAGACAGGGAAGCCATGTTTGAGTAGGCTAGCCAGCCAGCCAGAGTAGCGGGAAGAACAGCCGTCGAGTCTGACCACCACGCGGAAAAAGGAAAGAAAGAAAGCTGCCTGGGCTCCCATCATCCACCACGCAGAGGCCCGTCGCTCTCGTGCGTGATCCGCTAGATCATCGCCGTCGCCCCGGACGGCGACGAAAGGAACCCCATGGTTGGCGGGCCAAACCAACGTCGCTTTCCATCCTCACCAGATATCACTGTTCGGTTCCGTCCAGGTGAACGTCCGTCAAGCCAATTACAAGTAGTAAAAACTATACACCCATCGGTTGACATGTGGATCTAGGTTGGCTAGGCTGCTAATACTGTCTCTTTACCTCCGTCCTCAACAACAATATTTCAAAGTCCGATCCTCAAATATGAGAATATAAATTATTTTCAAAATTTATGTTCATCCTCGTGCTTTTGCACTCAAACATACGCAAAAGTTTATATCATAAATAAACCAAGACTCCAAGAGCACATAAATAAGACTCCATGATATTTATGCAACCAAATATGTACATGTATACTATATTATGATATGGTGAACCTAGCAATACTATAACTAATCTAAGATAACAAATATTCATACTTGTTTTTGAGATAAATTGTCTACATCCAGACTTTAGTGCAGATTCCCGTTTTTCAAATTTTAAAACAGCAAATGACCAACACAGTAGGTGACACGGTTACTGATGCTTCATATATATCAACTCAAAAACATCAGCAGTAGACAGAACCAGTCAATCACTGGGCTTCTCATTACCGAATATCATGACAACGGCATTAAACATTGACATACTTAGAACACCATACCATGGCAGCAGCATTAAACATGGACAGATTACTGCATTCGCCACTTCATAAGATTAGTGCCTAACCTCCCAATCCTGATTGGCAGATGACACAAGTTACGGACCACACATTCCAACCAGCCAGTTGACAGGCTCATCAACGGACAACAAAAATTCACCTACCACCAATGGACGACTGCAACTACCAGTCTCTCATAGCGACCCAGCACGGTACATAAAAAATAATCAAGCTGTCTCATCAGCAATGCTCCTACAAACAATCCCTGCACTCAGCTCACTTGAATGTAGCCTTATGCTTCCCTACTTTGATGTAAGCCTACCACCTGATGATGCCGCCTCTAAGCAGCAGCAACAGGAGCTTGTTTAGGGCCATTGTTCACACGATTGAACCTCCCATTCCCATTCTGGTAGGGTCGAGATGGGTGGACACCATTCCCATTCTGGTGGTAATTGTTCCCTTGTGGAGGTGGGCCCCTCCTCGTCCAGGGAACTCATTCTGATTTCTGACGTTGTTCCTCCGGTTGAAGTTCTCACCACCATCGTTCCTACGGTTGAAGTTCTCGCCACCATCGTTCCTGCGGTTGAAATTCTCGCCACTTTACATCGTTCCTCGGTTGAAGTTCTCACCGCCCCATCGTTCCTCCGGTTGAAGTTCTCGCCGCCCCATCGTTCCTGATTTGAAATTCTCACGCCATCGTTCCGCCGATTTGTAGTTCTCGCCACCATCGTTCCTCGGTTGTAGTTCTCACCACCGTCGTTCCTGCGGTTGTAGTTCTCACCACCGTCGTTCCTGCGGTTGTAGTTCTCGCCACCATCTGCGCATTCCTGCGGTTGTAGTTCTCACCACCGTCGTTCCTGCGGTTGTAGTTCTCACCACCGTCGTTCCTCCTATTGTAGTTCTCACCACCATCATTCCTGCGAATATAGTTCTCGCCACCATCATTCCTGCGGTTGTAGAACTCCCTTCATTCTAATGATTTGTACATCTCCCTTCATTCCGGCGGTTGAAGTTGTCACTGCTTCTGTAGTTGGCATTGTCCACATAGCCACTTCCCGCCCTCTGAAGTTATCACCATGGTACACTCCTGCCAGATTGGAAAGCGACCACCTACAACATTGAACAGGGCTTGAGTCAATGACTACATTGCATAAATCAAACAATAGCAATGAAGTGTTTAAGAACACCCAGCACAACAAATGGGAAATTGTGTTATTTCAAATAGTCAATTGAAAACAATACTGACCAGTACAAAATTACAAAAAACAAGGTCAGCAGATACAGCAACCTTAAAAAGCATCTTGCCATGTCCCCTACACGAACTTGCAAGACACTCAAACCATTTTAACAAGCTGAATAATCTGTATGATGATTAGTATAAAAGGGGGAAGAATTTGGCAAAACTTGTATCAAATTGAGAACAAAGGTACAGGGGAGGAAAAAGGACTCTGATAGATATATCTTCACATTAAATTTATGGTTTACTGCAACTTCAGATCAGTTATGCTTACCTCGTGAATTGGCTCTTTTTCGCCTCAATGCCGACTTCTTTGTCCTCCATATGAACCGGGGATGCCTGGGTGACAAATAGGAATCGTAACTTGGCCACATATTGTCAAAACCACTATGACACTGATATCAGGTTAAAATATGACAATCAAAACTATAGTTATCAAGCAGCCACACACACACACACACCAAAAAAAAAGGTTATCAAGCAGGAAAAGAATCAGCAGTCATCTGAAAGACTGAAATATCAATCATTAGAAATCATCTATCCAGCAGCAACATCCAAAGATAGCAATCAATCATTAGAAATCACTGCAACATCCACAGATAGTAAATTCGAATAAAAAATGTGAATTCCAGTATTCATGTATTTTAGATGCTGATAAATTTCAAAACCACAAAGAAAACTATGATAAGAAAAAAAAAAGGATTACTTTAATTATGGCACTGCAAAATTTCTACTAGTCAAGTACAGCAAGGTTCAGAAAAGAAACTAACTACTTTAATTAGATGCTGATAAATTTCAAAACCACAAAGAAAACTATGATAAGAAAAAAAAAAAAAGATTACTTTTAATTATGGCACTGCAAAATTTCTACTAGTCAAGTACAGCAAGGGTTCAGAAAAGAAACTAACTACTACTACAACTACAGAGTATCAGTTATTGGAAGAATAAATAATAGAAGACTAACCTCAATTGCTGCTTGCATAGACTGCTGGGACTCATCTCCACAAAACCAAAAACATAACGACGACCTGTACCAATATGATATGAATTTTCTAAACCAAAATCGCAGATAGAAGAACCCAACACCAAAAGTTCTAACCTTATTGTGCCGGACTTGGACACCACCTGGCTTTATAGTACCAAATTTCTTAAATTCCTCCTCGACCATTTCAATATTGGCATGGAAAGGCAAATTCTTGACGAAAATTGAATAGCCTTGCTCTGCAGGGCAAATCAATAGTGTCAGCATTGCTAATAATGCTAAAAAGACTTAATAATAGGACTAAGTCACAAGCCAAACAAACCATTGCGAGAAGAATTGTTTTGAGCAGCAATCCCATCACCAGTTTCAACAGCCTGGGTAGGTTTCACGGTTGGTTTTTTTCAGGAGCTTCAACAGCCTTGGACACTGGTTTAGCAGCCGGCTTCTGTTTGGAAACTGAAGGCGTTGTTTTGGCAACTGGAGGAGTAGGTGGGCCCTCTTTCATGACCTTGACCTGTGAGCAGGCCACATTAGTAGGTATGTAATTAGTATAAGAAGCAAACTAAAAATCCATATAGTGATATCAGCCAAATCACTTCTACAATAAACTAAGAACAGAATCATGTGTTATGAGTTAATAAAACAGAAAGCTGTATACAACGATAAATCAAACAGAATGATAAATAACTCACAATAGATGCATAAGATTTCTTAGTAACATCCGTCTGAGTTGGAGGAGGGGGAGGAGCAGCAACTAGGGCCTTTTTGAGACCCTCTTTGGGCACTTGCACAGGTGGCTGGGTTTTAACATTATTTTTCAATGGCAGTGCCATTAGCAGAGAGGGATTGCTAGTTTGCCTGTCTGTGACATTACTCTCAGCTGTCACATGGTCAGAGATCACACTCTTGTCAGCTGGAATAGGTTCTGGTAATGCTGAGCCAGTTTCAGATGCAGGTCTACCATTCTGACTAATTCCATTTTCTTGAGTAGCAACTTGATTTATCTCAGCTGGTTTCCTTTCCGAAATAAACCTGAATATATCAGTGAGAACAAAATAGCCACCACTTTCTTGTGGTGCTAGGAAGAATGACTGGGTAAACCTACGGAAAACGCCATCATCTGAAGTCATGATCCAGTAACAACAATGAGCACCCCATCCTTGTGAGATAACTGTGCATCTGCAGTCTCTATCTCTGTTAAACAGTCTCTGACGTCCATAGACATAATTTTTCATTAATTGCCTGCAGAGAAAAGATGGATCCGGTAAATCTCAATTTCAGATGGCATGCCTATTGTACAAATGAGTCAATAAATCCGCCGATACAAGAACTTACACTCATAGTGCTGACATACACCAAAGTTCCATTGGAATCTGGTCGACCAAGAATACTTGAATCTTGGTAAAACTTGTGCGCTTGTTCTGGTTGCTCATGTAGAATTTGATAATATTGCTGAACAAAAAGCGCCACCTATCTATAGAAAACAAAAAAAAACATTCAGTATATTTGTGACAATCCCATGCAATGAATAGAAACACAGGAGAATGTAGATTACCACGTGGGGACTTATAGGGTGGTTTACTGGGTTCCCTGCTTGCCCTGCCATTTCTGAAGGGAATAACAAATTAATGCCTTTTCACAAGCACAATAGTTACACCTCAAAAGAACCACAAGCAAAAATGCAGCTTGTAGAAGTAGACAATCAAGGGTAGAAAAAGAACTAAACAAGCAACCAAGAGAGAACAAATTAATGCCTTGCCACAAACACAATAGTTATTATGCCTCACAATAACCACAAGCAGAAGTGCAGCTTTTAGAAGTGGACAACTAACAGTAGAAAATGAATTAAAAATGACAAGCAAACCCTAAGCATTTAGATCTGTCCTCCAAATAGGTAAAAGGTAACCTAGAATTTTGTATATATATAAATATACTAAAAGAATGACACATGCCTGGTTTCAACAATCAGTCAAATAGAAACCCTAGGTTAAAAAGGCATAATCCTAAGCCCAAACTTGTAAAACATCAGGCATTTTCTAAGTTTCCTGTCCAAAAACCCCAACAAGATTATCACTGACAGAAAACGATACTGAAAAAAAAAAAAATTGGTAGCCAATCATTCATGACACTTGCAAAACAGAAGCCTTCACTCACAGTAACCTTTGATTTTGACACACTTAGTAGTTCACAATAAACAAGTGTTGTTACACGCATCATGTTCCCTCTTGGAACCTGCTACGGAAGCGAATCAGACAAATCAAATAGGCAATGCACAATCTGGCAATCCTTGCAACACTATGCAGGGTTCCAAAAAGGCGGAACTAAGCGCACGCTGAAGCGCTAAGCGGACGGGTAGCGCTTCGCTATTGGGGTACAATAAGCGCTCCCCAAAGCGGCGCGACCGCCTTGGTGGAGCAGCGGCTGCTGGCTCCCGCTGCCCTCCGGCCACGCGCGGCACGCGCGGCGCAGGCAGGGGCCGGGGTAGGCGCCGTCGACGGTCCAGCGGAGGTGGGAGGGGAGAGGGGATGTGCGTACCGGTGTGCGGAGGACGGAGGCGAGGGCGAGAGGCGGGAGGGGAGCCGCTGACGGCGCCGCCACCGAGCGCCGCCGCCGTCGCCTTGCGTGCCGAGGGCGAGTGGGGAGGGGGGAGGAGCAGGGCAGAAGAAGATGGAGCGCCGGCGCTGCGAGAAGACGAAGAAACGGCGGCGGGCGGATGTCAGGCCGTGTGTGCCTTTTCTGGAGCAAGTGTTTGTTAGGGTAAAGAAACGTACTGGTGTGGCGAGACGTGGGCTTGGGCTGAATTAATGGGCTTTTAGATGGGCCACTACTACATAAAAGCCCATGCCATCTTTTTTCTTTTAACATCTTTTGATTTTGTTAAATCAGCACATAATCTGTACTCCTATCTGTCTGTACTAAAATTCCTGCACGATTTATATTCTAAAAAATCATGCACGATTCGCGTGGGAATTCCTGCGGTTAGGATGCCTCGTGGACTTTATTTTGGTGAGCCCTGCGAGCGAAATGACAGCTCGGGTCATCCAGTTGGTCACAGTGCTGGACGAGCTAGCTATGGTCCTGGTTCTAGGGCTGCTCATAATTCCTCCACGCAGGTCCGTGCACTTCGAAAAATTCTACCTCTGTTTATCTTGAATCCACTAGGATTTTCTTCTCCCTGGTCTCATCTGGTGCGCTTCTAGGACCTAGCCTTGGGATGCTATCCCTTGCAACATTATTTATTTATTTATTTATTTTGGGGGGTTGGAGGGGGGGGGGGGACGAGAAAATCTCTGTTGTGCTTCCCTTTGCATATGTAAGTAATTTGTTTAGGAATGAAGAATAGGGCTCAGGTTTTGATATCTCCAAACTTATTAGGAATCATATTCTCTTACTGTCATATGTCCAAAATAGGCAAGGCATTCAAACATAGAGCATTTCCTTCTTCCAAATGCTTGATGAATATTGCCTCGTCTTGACGATTGAGGAGATACCCAGTTAAGCATGCATCAATATAGATTAAAAAACAGAGTTTTGTGTCAATTAGTTTGCAAGTGTATCTGGGTTGTAGCCAAAGACTGACAAAATCCAGTCATGTTTTATTAAGAACAGAGTTCAAATGTGACAACCAGATTCCACTGATTTACCATCTTGATAGTCGATAACAAAATGGACCATTTGGTCCAGCCACTCTTAGTTATTTGCAATCTGTCACAGGAATCCTTTGTTACTTGTAACTCTTAAGAATGTAAGATGCTTTTAATAATGCTGATGGGTGGCGCTTCTTATTATCACCTTATCTCACACAGTTGGTCAAATAATTGGGCGGATGGTTTGGTTGATCATAGGTGCAAGAATTTGGACTTCACATATCCAAGGGAACAATTTTATTCTTCAGTAATATTTGTGTCTTCTATCTATCAAGATCATAGGTGCGAGAATTTGGACTTCACATATCCAAGGGAACAATTTTATTCTTTGGTAATATTTGTGTCGTCTATCTATCAAGATTCTAGTGTGATTAATTCTCTGTACATGAAACTTTATATATGTTTTACAACCTAGTTATTCTTTGCAGCTGCTAAACATACATTACTTTTACCATCAGGTCAGTTTCATGGAAAACAACAAAATTGTTTTAGTCTATATGCTTCTCAAAGACAACTCCCCTCTGTACTTCCACTGCCAAAATTACACCTTTCCTATGTCTTCACCACTTATGACTTCGCCAATGAGATTCTTAAAGATGGATCTTTCAATGTGCAGAACCATCCCTTGTAGCTCACTATTGAAACTCTTCCATTTTCCCCAATTCACGTACTGCATTCTTTGCTAGCTTGCTCTCTTTCCTCATCCTCATCCTCTTCAGATAGTCTTATTGTTGTGGCCTCAGATCGGAGCATTTCAATCTCTGAGCATAATTCCTTGAAAATACGCCATCCGCTTGATTTCTTGCATTGAATGAATTGCAGTGGTTGTCTCACTGAACTGCCACTGTATATTTTCTTAGCAATGAGTTCATTTGCAAGATCAAAATTAGTTTCTGTGTGAAGCTTTCCTGCAGTTGGTTTTGCTTGTTCAAGGATAAGAAAAGCTCTGGATTGATTGGGTAGCTTGGCTGCTGGAACAAGCAGGGCACCATCCTGGAATTTAGTTCACTGTGCAAGAGGCCAGATGCTGAGAGTATTTCATAAATATAATGATGGTCTTTATTGGCAGTGACTATTAACGGATTGTCATTTATTCTTGGAACCTCATCACTCGACAATTGCAAGAACTCAAGCTTTTGGACGAGGGCTCTCTTTTTTTTCTGGTATTATGTGGTTACTCTCGCTACTTTTCTTCAATGTTGGTGTGTCAGGGAGGCTTATTGAGTTCCAGCACTCATCCAATGTAAGTGTCGCAACATCTGAACAAGTAAAGAAAAAAACAGTTAGTTGAGCATTAAGGGCTAGATCGACCAATCCAGCAAGCTTGTGGGGGCTCAGAGAACAACCTAAAGCAACCAGTCCAGCTAAGAAAATCAGTTATACTTTTGGGCTCATCTACATAAGTATATGTGCAATCCAAACATATATTATGTCCCTGTATGGGCAATTGTAACATGTGGGGGCTCCATGAAGATGTTAGGTGCAGGCATGAACTACTGGCAATGAAGAATTGATGCTCTTCAACTGGTTGGCAAAAACAAGCAATTGCATCTCTACTGTCACTGCCAATTTGCTGTGGTTCTTCCCAGTTTGCTAGGCAACGAGCTACATTTGGTTGCATTGATTAGTTGCTTGTGATGATGGACTGATATGCTACAGTTAAGCATGCTTGTCATGTGCCAAACAATATGAAACAAGGATAATGCTCAGAGTCATGTGAAGAATGGTTTGACAGATAAAAGTTCTCACTTTGAAAGAATTCGATATGCTCCTCAGAGAAGGCGACAGAATATCTTGATAGAATGTGGCATCAAGGACTGATACAGGACTCGGCATGTTCTCCAGTGGACGGATGTTCTTGTCAGTACATATGATAAGTGTTTCCTGGAAAAAAATAGTCTTTGAGTAATCACTAACTGATGTACATGTACATAATGAATGATGAAACAATTAACAGTCAATAGTAGGTTCTTTGCCGTGGAAATATATTAGTCTTTAATTGTAACTCATAATTCGATGTCAATGTTGTATTGCTTTGATGGATGGATGATGTGTTGACATTAAGAGTATTTGAATAATTAATAATGCTCGTATCAACCTGCTTTGATAAACTGATTTTGCTTTCAGGAATCATGGCCTTATCATGGCCACAGATGCTATTTGATTGTGAAGCCTTTGATCTTAGTTTTGCCTCTTGGAGATACTTCTTCTTTGGATGTCTTGGCTGTGGACATTGGTGGAACTGTCGGTTGAGTGATCCTTCCACGGTCTGACTTTGCATGAGTCTTGGGCTCAAATTCTAGAAGTCTTTGGTGAACTTGTGCTGCCCACATCTTCCTCTTGCCTGGAACGAGCTCTTTGATTGTGAGAATGGGTCTTCGTCTTGTTACAGTTGTCAGTCTTCGTGGTTAAAGGGGCTCTTCATGCTGCAACTTTCTGTGGACTTTTGCCCCGGCAAGGGTAGCAACTGAAGCATTCTGTTTCATGATACCTCTTGCCGGCTTCATGATCACAACTGGAAACTGGAGTCTTGGAGCTTTTGTCGGTTTGTCCAGCGGCTGCCTTCTGAGTGGTCAGTGATCTGGCATTGTAAACATTCTGCTTTGTGTGTAACTTGCTGAGTCGTATCTCAAGAGCCCTCAAATCCTTATTACATCCCAGCATTGTGAGATTGCTGAGCCTTCTCTCTACGTGATCGTTTATGGTTGTAGAACTTGGCGTTGTACTTATCTTCTGCTGCTTCAAGGTGCAGCTTCAGGGACAGTTCTCGGAGAAGGTTTGGTTTTCAGTATTGTAGGCTGAATCTTTGGCTGCAATGTACCAAGGTCATGGCAGATACTCCTGGAGGTGTGTGACAGGTGATCATTTTGAATGTGATGGTTTGGTGTGTGTGATGTTGCAGACCCAGGGGCATCAGAGTCTCTTCTAATCCCATGAGCTTTGCAATGACACCACTGTCCCGCCGATGGCTCGGAGATCGTTGGTATTTCAAATTATCAATGAGAATGTCATCGGTGTTTGCATAACCAAAGTTTTCAGGCGTAAACTTGACTTGACAGGCTCATCCCTACTGTCCAAAGATAACCTAGGAAGATCCCTGAGCTTGGATGAAGGCATCTTGCTGTCTTGAGCTTCTACCTGCAGCAGCAGCTGTCGATCATCACATGATAAGCATGGTCGCCTGCTAGATTTGTCGACATATGCAGGAGGCACATTGCTCCTGTCAATAGCAATCACATAAGTTCCATCTGTTGATTTGGATATAAGCAGTGGCCTTGGTGAGTCTTTGTGCAGTCCATCTCTGTGTGCCATCATTTTGGTCTTGATGGCGGGACACGGGAGTCCCTGGTTGATGGAGTCCTTCACATCTCTAAAATCAGTTTTTGCTGTTTTGGTTTGGCATCTGTGCCGAAGACCGGGAACTCCTCATTGGCCTACTCCTTCCTACCACAGGCTTCTCGTGGATGCAGGGAGCTTCTGCTGTGCTGGTTTGCTGCTGTCCAGGGATGGTTTACTGCTGTCATAATGAAGAGCAGGACGTGAAACTGAAGATGATGTCGATGATTCCGTTGAGGGGTACTGTTCTTCTCAGTCACACTTTTGCTTTTGCTGAATGATTTGTCCTGCGCAGTTAAAGTCCTGATAATTATTTATATCTGAATTCTTTAGCTTTTAAAATAACAAAGAAGTGGTTAAAATACCACAGTGATGTTTGGATTAGCTGTGCTTTGCACCGGGGCATGCGTGCTGCTAACTGGCAGAGTATGGCCTGGACAACAGAAACACTTTTATTAGAACTGTATCCGAGAAGTATAGTTAGTTATATATGTTTTTGCTTGCCTAAACTTTTGATTACGGTGTAACTTTTTCATGACACTCTTGGGCCTTAGATTTTGCTGTCTTTATATGTGTGATGAGTGAAGTTGCCTGCCTGCATACCATGGGTGTTGTTCTTGTTCATGTACTTTCAAGAAAGAGTCGTTGTTTTTGCCCTGTACTACGTTCAGCATGAAATAAATAAAATTTTAAACTACTTCTGTTTGGCACTCTACAGCTTTTACTTCCAGCACCATTATAATGGTACAGTTTTAGTTGGTCTTGATGGTTTTTTTAGGATGGATGGCTTGTTTCGCTGAAGTCCTGGGGACAGATGGCAAAGTAGTGAAAAGTAGGCAGAGGCCAAGTACCTGGTTGAGGCAGTTGGTTGATGGTTCCAGGGAAGTCACCATGCCGTTGTCGTCCGGTGAGCAGGCGGCGGCGGTCGAAGATGTGGAACATGCTGGCCATGCACCCCACCTGGCCGCCAAATTCCTTCGCCATTCTATGTGCTCTTGGAGGTAAGGTCTTTTGAATTAAGCCGGGTATGGATTGATCACGTCGGGATTGGCGCCATCGACGGGCTATCTAGGATCTATTATGCTCGAGCGAGGGCAGGAGGAACCTGCTGACCTCGCAGGCAGTGGCACAAGAGAAAGGGGCGTGCAGATCGAGCAGAGTGTAAGGGTATGCGTGCATGGTCTGTGGGTGGTGGCTTCGGTTGAGATCGAGCGGTGACCAGTGAGCGTTGTAATGGTGGGCAGCTCAGCTATGTGATGTGGAGGGGAGACAGGGAGAAGAGGCAGCAGGCGAGAAAGGACGTGGGAGGGGGGACGCCGGGCGACGGGCGTGGCTGGGCCTGCACCAGCACCAGGACCGGCACCGCATGCAATGCTTCCGGCGTGAACAGGCCATGGGGTTGGGGATGATTGTGGGCGACGGGCATGTGATGGCTGGCAGGAGGCATCGCCATCATCGTCAGCCTCATCATCCACCGGAACCAGGAACTAGGATTGAGGACGGCATGACCTCATCGCTGGCCGCTGGCATGGCTGTTCTTCCCAGTTTCAGTGGAAGAAACGGACCAAGGGCAGCAGGCAGCAGAAGGCGATCTCTGCTCGGTGGCCGATCAGTTTTCTTCTCCTCCTCTATCGCTCTCGGTGGACAATTCTGTTCCATTCGTCCTCTGAGAGTCCGGGGTGGTGTACATCATACTTGCAGAGTGGCTGTGCTGTCGTGTTTCTGTGACGACCTCAGCTCTGCACATTTTGCTAATTGCCATGCCATATAACTCATATGACAAGAGAACGACGTACAATAAATAAATGAGTTCACTGCATGCCAAGAACTCCTATCACCTCCATAACTCCACGGTACTATTGGTACATGGACTCACAGATTCCTCTTGTAGCCCAGGTGGACTGTCGGAGCACAGCCAGTGGCAGGCGATTCACGCTGATAAGCCGGTTGAAATCTTGGATTCGTTTTTTCTTTGCGAAACTTAAATTTACTGTTTTCTGCATGTTTGCCAAAAAAAATGTCTTAAGCATGTGCTGTTCATTGTGTGAGATACACTCATTTGGGTGCTGTGATTTGATTTTAAATTTCACTGATTACTACGTGATTTCTTATGATTTTAAAGCTGGCGGAGTGTGGCCGGAAAGGTGGGTTCAGTTGAGGGTGATATAAGGCCGGATTTCGTAGGTTGAGGTTGTCTGAGTCTACCATCCATTAGTTGAGGGGGTGATGTAGCTTTTCCATATTATAATAGGTTTTGAAGGTTCCATTGGTCCATTGATTGATGTTTTAATTTGGTGCTGCATTAGCCCACGCATGCAGTGGTCGTGTTGTGATGTTGTTAACCAAAAATAAATAAAGAGAAACAAAATCAATTACTGTGTCGTTCAACACGGGCGGATCAGGGGGCTGCCGGGCTGTAGTCCCCAAGCGGGAGGTGATTTCTCATGCTAATTGATATGCTTAGTCATTCATCGTCAGCTAAATTGCTTGATTTTTGCTACATCTCCATTAAATAGCAACGAGACCCAATCCCCTGGCTCGACTGCGGTTCAACATAGAAGGGTTCGTATTAGACCGGGAGGCGTTCAGCTAGGCAGCTCTCGGCGCCGCCGCGCATGCCGAGTCCCACGGCCGCTGCACAAGCGTCCACCCATCCCAGCACCCCAGCGCGGTCGTGCAGCACCACGCGTGCGGCGCGCGCACACGGACACCTGACACGCGAGGCGATCTCAAGATGGCAGCGGTGACGCATACCCGATGGGTACTAGCCACCCACACCCGACCCTCGCCAGATCGCACCCGTACGCACCGCTAACACGAGCCGGGTAAGGATTATTCCATACCGCACCCGCGCGGGGTATTTTCTTACCCGACGGGTAACCCGCACCCGACAACACACCCGTGAAGACTAAGCAAAATCATAAATTTGCTCACGGCAGCTGACAAACAAAGTCGATCATTGACACGCAATGCTCAGATTTCAACACTTCAATGTTCCAAATTGCAATGCTCATTGACATGGAGCTGAGAAGATGCGGACTGCAGCCTACACAGATTGAACAGTTCCTTGCCGATGCACTGCTGAATGAAGCAGATTCGTGCATACTGCAGATCAGGATTGCAGAATGGGCACTCGCAGTTTCCCTCCTCGGCCGCATCGGAGGGCGGTGCTGGCGTCACGCGCTCGCGGCCTCGCGCCCAGTCGCCTCGCGCGGCGGTCCGGAGGTGCAGGTGGTGGCCGACCATGGACTCGCGGTGGACTGGAGACGCGGTCGGCCGCGTCGCCCTGCAGCGGCGGCGGCGTAGAGGACGGAGGCCCCAACGCGCAGGAGGAGGCAGCGGCGGCGAGCCGTCGGGTGGCGTGGGGACGTGGGTTAGAAGAGGAAGAGGGAGTGCCGACCCGCTCGCTGCTCGCGGTCGCTGAGGCGGTGGCTCGCCGCTCGCGGTGGCAGTCGCGACTCGCGATGCGCGAAGTCCTGCTCTGGCGGCGGCGGCCTCCCAGGGGAAAGGAAGAGGGAATGAAGTGAGAGAAGGGGTTAGGGTTTGAGGAAGCTATATATACGGCTCAAATTTCGGGCAAATTGATGGCCCATGTTGGGGCTAAAAATTGGCACAGCTGCCCGATGGTCTGCGGGTTTTGTTTTTTACCCGCAGGGTATGCGTGTGGGTGTATCGCGGGTATACTATCCCAGGCTATCTGCACCCGGTACACTTCCCGATGGAGTGCAGATTTCACCCAGATGCGTCGCCGGGTAGAAAAGCTCGCTTTCCATACTCGCCGTTTTAATCGGGTAAAACACGTCCGGGTTAAGCGGGTTTTGAAAGCAGATTGACATTTTGAATCATGGGCACACCGCGCGGCATCGCGCGAACGAACAGAGCAAGCGAGCGGTCGGAGTTTGTCTGCTTCATTTGTTATTAGCCCGACGACATCATAGCTAGCTTGATGAACATCAACGTGATGTCACATTGTGATTTATGGCCATTTTCCTTTACCAAAACTGTTGAAAACATCGATGTTGCATATATTATTATTTACCAAAAATTTGGCATATTAGGCGGACAAGTAAGTTGTTAAATAGTCTTATCTATATAGCAACGTTATGGAGGGCTTAAGCCCCCCTCCCCCCAATCCATCCCTTCGCAGCGGTTATAATCCTATACATCGACAACCTAACAAGAAAAAGTTCCATCAATTATTGGTTTCCTACCCAAACTTGATGAACTAGATTTGCCCTTCAGCCGGGCTTCATTATAGAAGTGGAATTTTAATGAAAGCTTGGATGCAAATTCTTTGTGTTTTTCCTAGTGAACTACATCTCCCCACTACTCTAAAAAATAGATGGGCTAACACATGAAAATATATCATTTCTGTGCTAGCCATGTAAAGGTATCTAGGTAATATCGATTACAACTTTATCAACCCTAACGCCTCATGCATATATAACACACAACATCACAATTCATATACATTGGACGTATGGCACCATTCTTGCCTAAATTAGTATATACTCTGTGTCTTGTGTACAACAATCAAATTTGCTCTTGTGTATCGCAATCAAATTTGCTAACACACGTCTCGTAATCATATCTGATGGGAAAAAAACATCAACACCAAGATTTAATCGAGATATTTGTTATTATAGGACTCCTACATGGTGCTTTGCTATATAATAGAACTTCTAACATTTGCTTTCTAATGACACCCAAAAGCAATTACACTTTGCAAAAACATGACATTTTTGGTCATTTTAATATCAAAATACATCTCTAATAACTTGTATTTTTGGCCTAAATAGATGTTTTGCCCTTTGAGCTGCTGTGCGCCATTTAGGTCTGATTGGCCCCTCTCGCCTGGCCGGCTTCTGGCTGCAGCATGGCTGCCATCGCCTGAGCAACAGAGGCAGCTCTAGTTTACTAGTGACCCTACCATTCTCAACTACCTCCAATCCAATCTCTCGCTACCATTTGCAGAGGGATTATAACGGCAATCTGCGATGAGAGTAATTGCATTCTTTTGCCTACGAAAGAACTCAAATCATCATAACGCAATCTGCGATGAGAGATAATTGCATTCTTTTGCCTAGATTTTGCTCTTACCATTTGCAGAGGGGATTATAATCATGAAATATAGTACACTGCTTTGAACAGGGGCACCCCGAGCAGCACAGATGTTACTAGAACCTAACGGCTAAATATCAGGCTACTGACATTTTGGTCTTTACAATTCTGTGATGCCATAAAAACTGGGCAAAATCATTGTCATCGTGTACAATAAGGGCGTAGTGGTCACAGTTAACATTGATGTACAACAGTCTTTTCTGAAGCCCATAGACATTCAGACCAGGGGCCTTGTTAGTTTGCTTTGGTTGAACGTAAAGCCAAATCGATTTTCCTCTCTCCGTAAAAACGGTACGAAAGCCCGTGACCAAAGCGTAGCAGCCCGATCTCACCACGAAATCGGTCAGCACAACCAAACGACTGTACCAGTTTGAACAAGGCCCAGATCCGTAAAACCATAAATCGTTCTTCAGCTTAGGATGACCATAGTTGGTCACAGAAATGGTACCTTGGAAATCCATAAAGCTCTCAACGTCCCAGAGGAACGATTCCCTGTACCCCCGGTACAGGTCTACCCCATGGGCGAACAGCTCCAGATCATATAACGGCATGACCGGCTTGATGGCCGTAAGCGCTTCAACCCGCCGTAATTTCGAGATGGTAATGATAGGTTAAGCACACAATCACCCTGGGACCACGCCGGCGTGCAATAAATGTAACTACCCGAGCTTCATGCGGAAGAAACTGGTGCCTACGTCTGCAGCAAGCGCTCCTGCTGCCGCAAAGCCAAGTCATTCCAAAAGTACATAGATCAGAGCGTGATGATCCTTGTGGTGCAAGCCCTAGAGGCCGCGAGGGGATCGAAGGAGAAAAAGACCGCAGCATAGCTCCGCTGCCGTTGTCGACGGCAGAACGCGGCACCCGTCGTTCGACCGCGGTGTAGCGCCGCCTATGCGTCGACTCCGCCACGAGACTGCAGGACTCGGCGGACTTTTGGGTCTCACACAGGACGTCATGGTGGGCTCCCAACGAGGTCCCCACGCGCACTACGCCGCGCAATAGCGGCGACGAGCTGTCCGTCCGTCCTCGTCAGGGGCGCGACAGTCACCGGGGCCGGCTGCAAAGCGACGTACTACTACTCAGGTACTCTTCGATGCGGCCTCTGCTGCCGCGCAATCGCCGTAACCCGTTGGGCCGGCGGCCCCACAGCGACGCCGACGACGGCCCCGGTGGCGGCAACGGTGAGACATGAGAACCAAAGCATGCGTCGTCGACTCATGGGTCTGCACTCAGATTAGGCTACTGATTATCCATTGGACTCCCTCATGCCGTCATGTGATCGTCTACTTCGCTTATTATTTCTAGAATCCATTGAGTAGTACATGATGCGAGCAGATTTTTGGTTTGTCTTACTGGTAGCTACTTTCACAGTTTTCACTTGAATATACTTGTTGTTTCAGTTCTCGAATCGAGAGATACGTCAACAAACACTGAAAGCTGGCCAAGGAGAAAAGACGTGGAAACGATGAGGAGTTTGCGAAGAAAGGATAGATCAATGTGGATATGTGATTTGAATATACTTGTTTCAATTCTCGAATCGAGATACATTCTAAGCCATGGGAACAAACCCAAAGCTGGTAAGGAGACTAGAAAATGATGCGGAGCTGGCAAAGAACAAGACTGATGAATGTGCATATGTGACTGCCAAGACTAGAAGACTTTCAGGATCTGATGCAAGTTACATAGTGCTGCAATTTCACTGTGAATGAAGAAATTAAAAAGAGGATCACTCAGAACACCATGTAATATATATATATATATATTAGTAGTACATGACCAATTGAAAACCTATACTTACTATCCACAGAAAAGAAACTGTACTTATTATCCCCTGTATGTAAGCAAACCTCACACCCTCAGTGAGCTTATTTCAGATTGCAGTCATCCGAAATTACAACAACCCCATAGCTCCAAAAAGACAAAGTATAGACACTATTTTTGCTACTCATTCTACACGCATATATATGGGACTACATCAGTAGCGCCAGTTTTTGTTTCTATTTCAGGACCTGTGTACTCTGATATAGGAGATGCAATGTTTGCTTTTCTTGATCAGGATCTACGTACTCATGCTACAGGGTGAAAATCGTAACTCATATGAGGATGCAAAACTAGTAGTAAGATTAGGGGATTTAAATCAATCAATCTAAAAAGATTGAGCATGGATTTCCAATCCACATCATAACAAAATAAATACAACACATGACTTACCAAGCTTCAAAAACAATCTAAAAAGTTTGCTTTGAATTGCACACAAGAGACAGATGGAATCTTATATTAAGTGGTTCAGGACGAGAGAATGCACTTCAAGTCTGATAAAGAAAGTGTGTTGTGCCAGAAAAATTCTGCCCAAAATTTCGGTGTAGACACCAAATTGCCGTCCATTATTCACAAATTCAATGACTAAAGTTTTTGTGAATGTGCATTCTTAAGTTGATAAAGTACCTCAGATTCCATGGATAACCCTATCCATTCAGACTACCATAATCCATGGCCAACCGCCAAGGACGAGACAGTCTAACATAGATATTGATTTCTACAGTGTCTCATGTAATTTGAGAACATAGCACTACAAAAGGCAAAAAGATTGCCATGAATCCACTGACAACAGTTAATGTTGGCAACCATGAGTTCAAGTAACACAGACATAAATCTCATGGATTTGTAAACAAGGAGTTAAAACATGAAGGACAGAGCTAAAATTTAAACGCGGAATGCAGTACACTTCAACATAGAGTTCAAATGACATCACGGGAAATACATAGGAAAGACTGGGTGACTGCCACAGCAGTTCCTTCTGAGTACCATCAGTTCATACTAAAGCTTTAGATCCTTCAAAGTTCCAGCACACAAAACCTTCAGAGTTGCTATCATCGGAGATCGGCATAAAAACCACCAATGAGACTTCAGTGGCCATAAATAAACAGTGCAAGCCATTGTGGCTAGTAAAGAACAAAAAGAAAAATACATGTGAAGAAGCGACCGAGCGATAAAATTTAGGCAGTCAGGCTAGAGAGGCATTTGAATTGCACTGACACTGCTTATAAAAACATAACATCAAAAACATAAAAATATTGAGGAAGCCAACTACAAGTGAATGTTGTACTTTTTCCAAGTTTATAAATTGAAAGATATAGAGACATCTATCAAATATATTTGCCAAGCAGGGTAGTGAAAGTGACTATGTACAGAGTATACTGATTAATTATGGAAATGCCTGGATCACTAACCAGATAACTAACTAGCATGCTAGGAGTCTCAGGCTTCAGTTGCACAGGTTGGCCTCAATGAATTGACGATCAACCTGGAATTGGGACATGCAAATTGAACAAAAAATTCTTGTGATTATAGTGATAACATGTTACTGAAATTCAAACTATATAAGGGTATGGATCCAGATGCAGTTCTATTTGCCATTGTTCACTAAAAAGCTCAAGTACAAAAATGCAACTGTAACTGCACTGCTTGTTTGCTATGGTTCGAAAGTTATGCACACCTTTCGAAATTTCAACGCTGATCAAACAATTACTAGAAACTCACAGCCACTCGAAAACCTGCTGCACTCATTGGCTACAATTGTTGTATAAGCGGTGGGGACTCGTGCCTATGTTTTGCTTCAACTTTGAAATTTGAAGCAATAGCTAGCTTGGCAGCGCCTGCAAAAGCTAGCTTGAGTAGGTAGTAATAGCGCTCTATTGCTTTTAACCCTGCTATTTGGAACTGGCACACCATGGGCTCGGTTTGAACTACAGATATCACATTGTTGACCAGATTTTATCTCTCCTTGAATGTTGCTTCCTTAGGTATGTGAACTTCATCTCGATGGGACTAATAATTGTTCTGAAAAATCATTTTAGCTGGTTCTCATAAGGAGCATTCATTGCTGCGTGGGAGGATGAGATGTATTTCTTAGCATTGTTCGCGAATGATTTCATGCATGGCATCATCTATCTGCATGGTTCTATTACATATATATAAAACACAATATTCAGGCTAACAACTGGCAGTTTCCCATCGATTTCTTTTCCCTCATGTTTTTGTCAAATTGCATCAGGTGTTTATACAAACAAGTTTCCTAGAATGACTACGAGGACCTCAAAACAAACTTGAGAGAAAAACTGTATCAGACTATACATGAAGAAGACATAGAAATATTCCCAGAACATGAACAAGAAGAAGAAAGGATAAGGACATACCAAGCGTAGGGAAGCAGTTCAACAGTTTAAAAAGAAGCACAGAGAATCTGCAATGATGTACCTTATGTGGTTGGGTTCTCTTTTGGTGGTTGTAACCCATTACCGGACTACAAGTAAGAAAAAGAGACAATGAGATAACAAGTTTCACAATGAGGTGCAAATCAAATTTGCGCAAATCAATAACAAGGAAAAAGGAAACAATGGAATCAATAGTTCCTGAAAAGAGATACCAATGTAATTATCAAAACAGGGTGCAAAAAGTTACAATCATTGTCAAGGAAAATAATGGAATATGGAAAATAACAAATGTACACTTGAAACACAACCATGACATTGGCCTCATTTCTAAAACAAAAAGTTCTTTAGAAAGCCACAGATACTTCGACAAATTGAAGAGGAAGTTGATGATAAGAACTCTGAAGAAAAGTAAATATACTCAAACTAGAAACATGGTTGCAATATCGCCCTATATAAAGAGGTGGATGGTCTGCTTTTTACCATATGATGATAAAGCTGTATCCAACTACAGCTACAAAATTGGAAGAGAAAGGACAGTAAATGACATGGACCCAAAATGTTACAAGAAGGAAAGGGCTGAAACAGCAGGTAGATATTACCTGATCAGCAAATAAATATATTTCTATGCTCAAAAGTACTCTCTACAATGAATAACACGATTTGTTAACATAGGAGAAGATCAAGCAAGACAAAGAGTACAAGATTGGAAGCCCATTCATAAAAGATTGGGGAGAGGGCTCGACACTACGCTCCCGGCCGCCGGGTTTATACACTAAGTGTCTAGGTACATAGTAAAAAGAAAAATTATCTAGAAAAAGCCAAAAACGCCTTATAATTTGGAATGGAGGTAATACTAAAACCAGCCGCTTAAATTTAGGACTTGTTCGCCTCGCACCACTCTGCACCTGAATCCCTGACTCAAAGACTTACCCAAGGCTGTAGACAGTTGAGTGGGACATGTCAACCTTCTGGCTACACTGCAGAGAGCTAAAACATCATCTCACTTGGATACAAAGAGGACACATGTGTGCACAAAGATAGAAATCAACAAAGAGGACATCGGGTGAGCTGCTGCTCAAACCAACAGAAAATAGAGCTGAAAAATAAAAATTGTGGTTCAATACTAAAACAACAACTGTACCTTTTGGGCTATATATAGAGGCAACGCTAGCTTCCTAGTGACAGAAACAATTGGAAGCAGACCAAGGAAAATACACTGCCCATAGAACAAATCGAACATCAGGAAAGGGGATCAACTACATGAATATGAAGAATATAGGTACAACAAGGAAGAATGTGGTACAAAATCAAAATCAGAGAGCTTCACCGACCTCTCAGTTGAGAGAGCTGCTTTGGGCCAACGTTAGTAACAGGGGAGCTTATTTGCGTGCAATTGTCAGCCCACAGCAACGAAGATATCAACCCTCCTGTCTTCTCTGCTCAGATTGCTGGAAATGGCACGCATGACTAGGTAGAATACAAAAATGAATGAGCTGGAATGAGAGCACGTAACCATGGACTCCTATAAAGATATATCACCAGATATGCACTAGGAATGAAATTTTAGTGAATTAAATTGTGGAGAAATGAAATACTGCACAGAGAAAGAAAAATAGTAAATGTCTTTTGAAATTACCTGCAAACCATCTTCACTTGCTGAATGTTAAAAAGTCACCAAACTGAAGAGCTGCAACATGCAAATATATCACCAGATATGCACTAGGAATGAAAAACTTTAATGTAATTAAATTGTGGAGAAATGAAAATACGTACAGAGAAGAAAAATAGTAAATGTCTTTTTGAAATTACCTGCAACCATCTTCACTTGCTGAATGTTAAAAGTCACCAAACTAAAAGAGCTGCAACATGGAAGGTAGCTACATATATCGAGAAAACAATTCAACAAAAGCTTGATCCATCAAAAACAAATAGATGCAGAAGTGTAACGCTAGTTACAAGTGTAACATATCATAATCCTAAACACTAGGCAGAAATATTTTATTTTCTCATATGCCAAATTACTATCAATCAATTATAGGTGTCATTTACCTTTGTTAGGCATTGAAGTGTAAGATTTTGATAAGCAGCCGTGGGGAAGAACTTCAGTAATGTCTCCAGCTAAATAAAAATATAAAAAGGGTAAGGCTCAACTATTCACGTAGCACAGCTCACATACAGTCACTAACAAAGTTCAGCTTCATCGATATATTACAAATAACCTATTGAATACTTCACTGAAGTCAGTCCAGAAAGTGTGGGAAGATGAGGCTTGGCCACTCACAAATGCTTAAAACGAGAGGCCCAGCAACAACTTAAGGCCAATATATCTTTCCTCTACAGCAGTACTCCGTATAGTCATCCACACACTACTCCGGCCGGGCGGCTAGTCTGGTACCACAGCAGCAATTGCAGTGCCAATGTGGCATGCCAGCTCTAGTAGTATATGCATGGCGGGCGGCCGCATTCAGTTGGTTCTCCCTTTCTCCCTCCCCGGCCGCAGCTCATCTTCAAGACATTCTCCTCTTCAAGAGCTGAGGTTTGCAGATGTTAGCGCACTAATTAACAGTCTAACACCAAAGCAAACTACAAAATCATGCATTCATGCAGTAGTGATGAGGAAGCCGGGCCAATTGTAACACATTATTTGACCCATCACAGCAACATACTGAAGGCATCTCATGGCAACAGGAGCAGGTAGTAATACTGATGGGCTTAGACTCTTACAAATGCATGAACAAACACATCCTCACACAAGCCTCGCCAGCCATAGCCTAAATTCCAAATCTCAGTCTGTCTAGAATATAGTGTGTGAAGGAACACCAAATTTCCCCAAAATATTTTTGTGATGGAAAAATCAAAACAGAAAAATCCAATTTCAGAGATAAAACAAGATGCCTGTTCCTGGCTCCTATTGGTTGCCCAAAAACAGAGAAACAGTGTATATGCTATAATCAGGAGCATAATCTCTGGCAGCAGGTCCTGCCGCTGTCTATCCGTGCTACACATAAATAACAGCAAGCATAAGCAGGCTACTAGTGCTGCTGCATCTCATTTCAGTTGCAGTTGCAGAAGAGAAGAGTTCAAAACCAATCAGTAATTGGTGGATGCAGCTAACAAATAGCAGGCTCCTATTCCATTTTAACCACTGTCATTGGTTCACGTTCAGACATCCCGGATAATAAGTATACAATCCTACTTCCTACTGGCTACTCTTGCTAACAATGTACAATCCTAAGGACTACAATCCTATGACAACTCTTATTTATTATTAATTTATTAAATTGTGCTCTGGAATCAAGAAAGAGATTTACCTGGCACTGAATTTCAACTAACAGCTAAGTGGGAGCTATTCTTGATTTGTACAAATAAAACTAGGAATCAAACAATGTTTACATCAATATAGAGACTACTAGCGCTCAAGAGTGTAATTCATAAATCAAACCCTCCCTCTACAGGTACAGAGAGAGCAGCCGAGCAAACCACACCCGCAAGCTACTAGCAAGCACAAGCTGGGGGAGAGGAGGCGTATGAACACAATGGCACGCAGCAACGAAGATGGCAGACCTGGGAGAGACAGAGGACGAGGGCTGCTCACCACCGACCCCCACGCCGCCCAGATGCGGGAAACAGATCTCGCAGTCGGCCACGGCGACGCTAGAGCCCTCCGATGGAGATCGGGCCAGCCACGAACGAGCCTCCAAATCGGCGACGGGGAAACTCCAACGCGCCTCCATGGTGTCTCTTCGCCAACCTCTTCCACGGATCACGAAGAAGAGACGGCACCCATGTTCCGTGCAGGCGTCGCTGACGGACGAAGTTGGGTGCTGCGTCGTCCGTGCTGGTTCTCCCATCTCATATCCCCATCGATCCCCGAAGCCCTGGCGGCCCGGGGGTCGGGAGGATGCGGAGAGGAGCAGACCGGAGCAGGAGGAGGGGAGGAAGTGCGGGGCGGCAAGGCGGACGGGGAAAAAGGGGCCGGGGGCAACGAACCAGCGAAGCGGTGGGATTGTGTGGCCGAGTGGCCGCGGCGCGACCGGGGGATGCGAGGGCGGCGGACGAGGCAGAGGGCGCCTTGGGAGATGCCGCGGCGGTGGCGGCCAAGCAGCGGCGGAGAGGGAAAAGCGAGACGCCAAGCTTGCCTTCGAAGGAACAAGAACAGTCCTGTCAATGCATTAAGCCCTGACCTAACTTCCAGCGTAACGGACCACTCTGATGGTAAAACGGAATAGCCCCCTGCCGGCGTAATCGCGCCCAATACGAATATAACCTAGCTACGACTCACCAATATCGCCCGGAATCTTAAAAGCGAGGGAGCAACGGCAGATATCATGGGGTACATTGTGTTCCGGGTCAGCACCGCAAACATTCGGCGGAACGATCCAAAAGTAACAGCCTCCCAGGGATCAGCCTTCTCAGCTCCAGAAAAGCTTATCCTAATATGCTCATCCTGGAGGAACTCAACTGTGCCTTCAGGTGTGATAACAATCTTCTGGTTTCCCAAATAGCGCTTTCTGTGTCACTGTGTGCTTCTCAATGATGCCGAAGGCCTCTTTTGACCTGACTGTTGCATTACCTCTGAAGTGTATCTGAATCAAAATGACATGACATACGACCTAAGGCTGGGACCTCCTGCGTTGAACCTCCGGGTGCAGTCCATGAGCCCATCTCTGGATGAGGAGTTAGAAGCCTGAGATGAAGGCATGGAGTCAGTCGTCATAACTTCTGATTCAAAGCACTATCTTCCTCTTCTGATCCCAAAGGGAGGCTCTTCATTGTCTTCTCGAGCTGAAACCTCTGATCAACTCTCTTCAGGAAATAACCATACATCAAGGGCCATCGACGTCCATTGCCGGGCTGTGGACCTCCATCGGGCTGGAGTGATCGAGGGCGCCCAGGCAAACAACGCCCATCGCTGGGCACATCTCTCATCGCCTCGCAGTGGCTCGGTTCCGCCCATGGATAGAGATCGGCGAATGCGGGGAGAGGGAAGGGCGTACGTGGGGAGAGGGAAGGACAGGTTAGGCGGCACGCCGCCCTCGTTACGCGCGGGAGATGAATCGACAGCGTGTAGAAGGGCAATATAGGTATTTTAGAAAAAATACATGTATTTTATATATTATCAAAATGAATTAAAAATGATCAAAATGCCGCGTTTTGCAAAAGAGTAATTGTTTCTGGTGTCATTTGAACAAAGAATCGCTAAGTCCTCTATTATAAAGCAAAAGCACTCAGCGTTCGGAGTCCTATAATAACAAATATCTCGCTGAACGGTTACATGACATGCTCGGCCTACCGTGAGGCTCCTATTGTAATTTCGTAACTTTGAGACCAACTCGGATAAGTCTTTTCAAAACTACTCATATGAAGGATGCATCACAGGGACAAAGAACGGCGGTTGGGGTTTATAATCCGAGATGGAGAAGGTGATATGATCTTGTTGACGCTAATTTGTGTAAACGCTACACACCAGCACAGGCCTTAGACGCCCAAGAGATTGCAAAACAACATGCAAAACAACAAGTGTCTTGACATGTCCTTATTAGACATGTCTCGCATATTTTGGGTGTCAACGTATCTTAAACCTTTTTCCAAGCGTAGTGGTGGCATGGCTACAAGGGCCGCAAGTAGCAATTGATTTGGGCATATTCTGAGTTCATTCTGGAAAAACTCGATTTCTGTACAAGTTCAAAGAAACAAAGTGGAGTCTGAGAGTTGGAACTCTATCCATGGCCTGAGGGCTAATCAGGGAGATCAAAGAGCTTGCAAAATTGTGTGGAGTTTGTATAAATTAGGCCGTACTCGCTCATGTAATCGAGTGGCACATGATCTAGTTGCTCTTTGGGTGCGTGTGTTCGGTGGATGATGACCCTATCATGGCTAATCTTCCAGATCTCTACAACATAAAAAAGAACGCAAAAGTAAGACTTCGCTGTTACGTGAGCATTGGTTTCTGGTACTTTCCATCCGCACGCACTGCGATCCCAACGCTAGGAAAGAGTCAACCCCCACTCAAGGCAACCAATGCACGTATTTCTCCTTACTTTTCATGCAAATCAAATCCGCGACGCTCTCAACGCTAAAGAAAGGAAAGATCAATCGGTCATTAATCATGCATGCTTCCTCCCTTTCCTTTTTAGCATAAATTGAAAAAGAGGATTTGATCGGGCTCATTAATCATGCATGCATGGCTAACGCCTCTTTCTCATTTCTCGTCATTAATCATGCGTATGCATGGCTAATGCCTCTTTTTCTCATTACTTTTCTTGCGACATATTCAAAAAGAAAAAGAAAAATGATTGGTCATTAATCATTCATGCATGGCTAATGCCTCCTTCCCCTTTTTCTTTTCTCTTGCCAAATTCAAAAGGGAAAAATCAATCTGCATTAATCATGTATGCATGGCTAGACCTTCCATCTCTCGCACTAAAAGTCATAGCCTCGTAAGGCGACTCAACGCCAATCATGTTCTTCCAAATCAAGATGCACGCACCCGGGTAACAAAAATCTCTCAGCCGCGGAAAGTTTCCCCCTGCAGACTCATCCTCCGGGTCCCATGTGCAAAACGATCGCACACGCCACCCTCGGCTCCACTACCCTTCCCCCACCGGGTGCCCTCAACGCGGACGCAGGCGCCTCCCATCGATGCCGCCGTCGGCGCCCTCTCACATCTTCGACTTCGGGCTGCCCTCCAATGTTGGGACTCCTTAGCGCGCTTGACCATTGCGACATCGCGACCGCGACTCGTCGCTCGCCACGCCAAGGACATATCTGACGCGAACGCATGAGATTCCCTCAAGATCTGCCCGGATGTACCCCCATCCACGCCCGATCGGGCGCCTCCTCGGCGCCGCCTCACGCCACCGGGGCCATGGCGCGTGATCCCTCCCAAGCGATTCGCTAATGTCATCACGGACTGCCGACGCCCTCGGCGTGCTCACATGGCCTCCAAGGGTACCCTCGCGGCATTGCACCGCCATTCGCACGCACCGCGGCATAAGCAGAGTCGCCACACCAATGACCAACTCGCCAGATGCCACCACGTCGCCGAGTTCGCCATTGTGTCGGATTGTCTCTGGATCGCGCCCTCTCGCGAACTCGATCTATGGCGTCCCTCTGGCGTGAATCATTGACTCAACGCGGGCGGCATGGTGCGCATCTATGTGTTTTTAGTTTCACAACATTGTTATCTTATCATGCGATCAATATGTTTTTATATAAAAATATAGTTATCCCAGAGTAACGCGACGGCGCCGATGCTAGTTGTATTGTATTTTCAATATTGTTGCTGCCGAGCGTGCAGGAAAGTCACCAGGTACGCGCTTTGGAATCACCAAACATTTCTATTTCACTACTCATATGGGGTGGAAGAGCCTCACGAGCAAGAGGGTGGGAAGAGCCTACTGGGCCGCCTGGTCTGCAGTTTGATACGAGCACAGAGCACAGGCCCAAGTGCAGAGCCACAAACACATCCCTTTCAAAGTTCAATTCAGCCGCACCTGACGTCGGCTGGGCCGGGTCTCCTCCGTTTCCCGAGTCTGCGTTCTGCACGTATCGCGAAGTTCGGCTTTTCGCTCGCCATATTTCAGCCAGAACGGAATCGCGCCATCGACTTTTCAAAGCCCAGGTGCATTTTACCTCCCTCGAGGCGGTTTTAAAAGGCAGTTTTGCTACCAATGACTGCCGCGGGTTTGCTACCACGTGTATGTGGTTTTGCTACAGCTCAGGTGCGCTTTGTCTTTTCTTTTATTAGGTTGAATCTTTTTGAGTCGTAGTAAATCATAGAAAAATCGTAAAATAAAAATCCAATTTTTGTTAGACTCCCATGAGTAGATCACACGGTGAATATATAATATGGTATAGCTTTAGTTCAGCAAAATAATTATAGAAGTTCGCATTCTATTATTTCAATTAACATTGCTGTGTAGCTTTTGTACTAAGAAGCATATCTGGAAGCTTATCATGGATACGCTGTGAGTCTAACAAGGAATCTATTTAAACATTTCTATTTCCAAAAAAATAAAAAAAAACTACTCATATGGGGCAAAAACTTTACTCAAAACCCGATATTATATATTTACTATGAATGCAAGAGTCCCTATATGAGAACTGGGCCGCCTTTTTTGATTTTTATGTAGTTTGATGCACTTTGAGGCCATTTAAAAAAAAAAACCGAGCACGCAGGTAAGCGAAACCAAGGATCTTTGTATGGCCATGATTCTTGTTCTGCTTGCATCCCTTTCAAGTTCACGTAGTTTGAAAAGTTGAGCCCATTGCCGCGGTTTAGGATTGAGGAGGAAAAGTGAACTTCTGCATGATAGTTGTGGGAGGAAATGTGGAGCTTTTTCTTCCCGCCCATGGATCCGGATCCCAGCCTTCCTCCTCACCACCACCGGTGGGTGACCTTAGATCGGAGCCAGCTAGCTAGCCAGCCAGCCAACCGGCCGACGCCGTCCGCTCCGGCGATCTCCGACCCGAGATGGCGGCCGTCCTGCTGCGGACGCCCTTGACAGGTTCGATCTCACTTGCGGGGTCTTCGTAGGCGACCTCGCCTCGACGAGGAAGTCAACAGGTACTACGATCCGCCAGCTCTTCTTCCTCTCGGACTGCGTCGTGCTGTCTGCTGTCCCCATCGTTCTACCACTGCAATTCTAAAGCGTGCGCTGCTTCATCGTTGCCAGTGACGACGAGTCCCTGGGGGGGCTGCAGCAGAGGCTTGACAACCGCAAGAATGACCAGGTGTCTTTGTTTTACCCCATCTAGCTTATAATATATGATATCTGTGTAGTACGTACTAGATAGTCAGCTTACGCCTTACTGAGACCTTGAAATAAAAGTGGATTACATTGCTGCCGACCCTTTGAGCTTGCCGCAATGTTTGGGTACCCGCACACCGTATGAAACATGTTCCTTGCCTTGATGATCACTGTTTGTTTTTCTTGGCGTGCATGCAGGCGGTAGCTAACATTCTATTAATGCAACAACCTGCGAGTACGAGGCGTGGGAGCCGAGAATATACACGCAAATTGAGCTGGATTCTATACAGGTGATTGTTTTGAGCATTGTTGTCCTTATCTCTTTCTTGTTAAGTAGTTAATGCCAATTTATGCTTTGGCAATCAAATGGTGATAAATTTCAACCTAATTTGTTGAATAGCTTTATGTTGAATTGATATGATTATTCTCTTAATCAAAATTTTGTGTTTAGACAATGGACTTGGGACTGCTGAGATTTCATAGTGATGCTGAAAAGAAATCACTAGTGGTTACTGTCTTGGCATTCAAGAAGTTCTGTCTTTTCTTTGTAAGGATTACGATGGGAGAGTGAAAATGTAGTTTCTCTGCATGATCAAATTCGTGATTGTGACAATATTTTGTCACAAAATGGAAACGGTTCTGACTGGATTCCAGGTAATTACATGTCCTTTTTTGTGTTAATACTACATGGGAGACATTCCCATTTCATGCTGGATGACAAAGAGTAGCTGTACACAACCTATGTCCAAATTTGGACTATGCATTTTTTTTTGTTGTTAGCAGTTCAATTAATTGTTTCTGAACTTTGATTGTTAGTTACACGAAAATTTGGACCTAGGGGTAGGACCTTTTACATTCAACATGTCATGTAGTAGCTACAATAGAGATGGAGCTATGCACACCAAGTTCTGCATTTTCGCTGCTGCATTCCATGCGTTATGCAAGGACTGCAATTTCAATTTATGTGATCCATTGAACAAATTCAGTGATGTACTTTGGATGACACCTTTTCTGGATTATTAATGGTTCATGACTTCTATTATTTTGATTTTAAATGTAGATGAAAACACCCTTTTTTAATGCCAGACTATTCAGGCTTTACATATGTCTGCACCTTTAGATAAAAAAAAAAAACTGGCCTCTTCCTTCTTTCTTTACTAAGTCATATTTCAATGTTTTGACTTCTGTGGTAGACAGAAATTGGTTCATAAGTTCTAGATAAAAAGGTCCTTCAGGAGAAATCTATGGACATGGGATTAAAGCTGAAAAAATCGTAAGGTCTGGTTCACTGCATATATTGTATATTTCATTCTTAGGTTTGATTTCCGTTGTTAAAGGCTGATTTATGTTGGACATGATTTTGTCCATCTCCATGTTTTATGTAGTTACGCCAGGTTATTCCTTTAGCTGGTGTTCTTGTCTGATTTCTGTGCACTCAGCTGAAAGTGACATTGTTGGGGAAAAATATTAGATTAGATGATGTTTCTTTCTTAGTTGTTGTTATGTTTATCAATGGATATGAGTATAGGTGCTACTATCACATATAAGATATAACACCATTTTGCTTTTTGCTCACATTTCTTAGAATTTAGAAACGAGATGTTACAAAATCACATGGAAATAATAGTTCCCTAATATTTCAAGTGGAGCACTATTCTCTGGTCGTCCAGATCTCAGAAATAGTTCATTTTTGGAAATGGTCCCCGTATTCACCAGTTTATATTATGCATAATATTTTTCTTTTCTCCATATTCAACTATCTCTACGATCATATGTTGTCTTCTCTTTTTGGAAAACAAATTGCAGGCTGCAGAGTCTAAACTGTCAAAAAATTTGTTGAGGATATAATAGTACCTCAAGAATGATTGACATTATTGTTGATGGAGAGGTTGTGCCTTACACTCCTTTTATTATGCGCTTGAACATATGCCAAACACGACATTGCCGGGTTTTTGTGTTTATTTGTACAGTATTGATTTGGTTTAAAGTTTATTCTTTTCTGTGGTCAGTCCTTTCTGAAGTGGTGTATAGCATTCAAACTTTACAACGAATAAGTGTACTTTTCATATATTTAGGTTAGTGTCGTGTTAAATGGTGGGATCATTTATTTTGTCCCTTTGCTTCTCTAAGAGACCTACAAATTACCACTTTACTAGTGAGCATATCTTATCTTAGATGATACTATATCTGTTTTAGTGACATTATTTTTCTGTTTGCATGTATTGGTTTGTAAAAAATCTTTACTGTTTTTTACCTCACGAGGTCACAGCCATGACATTAAGAGAAAAAAAAAAACGCTACATGGATTGCACGTGTTGCTCCACCAGCATAGCTTATTCTGTAGTTGGAGCAGTGTTCATGAGCTTTCTTTTTAATATTCTTACGAAAATATTCTATTCAACAACCATGCAGGTCAATGATGAATATGTAAAACTTGCGAGACTCAAGCAAAAAAATCAAATTCATTGATGCTGATCCCATGGTTAAATGGTCAAGCTCTAAAAAGATGTTCAGCCTGAGGTCGAGGAATTAAGACAGAAAGCGTCTCAAAGGTTTGAAAAACAACTGTTGGTTCTTAAGTTCTGTTGACCAATCATCTGACCCCGCTTTTATTTATTTTCCTTCTGTGGTTTCCCATGTCTATGCTTTCATCAGCATGATGTGACTATCAGAGCTATTTTCCGTCTGCTCACACTTCACCATATGTATGCTATGACATCTAGAAGTCATTGAAAAGGGAACAAACTTAGTAGCACTGCAGTTGTATATGAATTGGGTAACACATGCCACTGACAGTGGAGCCTAGGGCCAAGACTGACCAGTGGCACACGCAGCTGAAGTTTCAACTTACAGTCTTTTTGCAGGATGATGAACCACAATTGTTCTAACCACAGCGATGACGGACAAATTAAGTAGCCAGTGAGATGCTATGATCTGGAGTGATAATGAGGTTATCAAACCTTTCTGATGAGGATTCCTAAAGTGTCCTTGAATTTACATTTGCACTATATTAGTAGTACTTGGTGAAGTGTGAGCAGCAAAATATCTTGCAAAACCGAATGTATTACTTGCGGAGGCCAATGCTACACCAGCCATAATAGCTTATTTGTTAATACTATGTGGAATAAGTATGATTTTTTTTTTTCGTTTAAATTGCATTAATACATGGTATGCGTATAATGGAATCTATGATTGAACCTTTTCCTCACTGATTATTCTATAATTTGCTTACAAAGTTATTGATGCATATCCATACTTTTCCTGCAGATTTGAGTTTGTGTCTCAAAAAAAAGTTCTACAAACCTTGAGAAACTGTAAAGACTAATATTCAGATTCCCTACAGCAGAGTGTTCTTCTTAAATACAAGTATGGCAATTTTCTTATCAAATGCCTATTTGGCTTGTAGCCTTGTACAGTTGTACTGTTGTTTCTGTTTTCAGTACCTGTCCCAATCACACTGTCCTACAGTTCTCTGAACTAAACAATGGACAAAATTTCAACATTATATAATTCATGCCACTACTGCCGCTGAGCCGCGCATCCTCATAATCATCATTTGTGAAGAAGGAAAGAGGGTAGGCCACAGGGCAACGGGCAATGGCCATATCTTTTCATTGTAAGCGGTGATGGGAAGGATAGGCCAGTGGCGAAACTTCTTGGAGGAACATGGATGGTGAAAAATTGGCCCAGGGATCAAAAACAGACAGACAGAAGCAAATCACCCAGGCCTGTAAAACGGACCACAGAATCACACGGTTTAGAAATTGCTTGCAGAGATTCCATCTTGTCTACATAATCTCAACTGTGTAAAATGTGGTTTGTGTGGCCAACGTTTTATATACCCTACAGAATTATCAACTCTAACTTGTGGGTGAAGTTCTAGCCTCATTCCTGATTATGGAAACCACTCATACGTGTGAGCTCATGTACAAAGGTCTCAGAAACACCTCAAGATATCTATAGGGACATCTGAACAATGGTGGTATGGGAGGTTGCATCAAATGCGCATTAGATGTGGGGTGAAAGTATCAATGTCTACATATATCTATGGAAAAGTCATACTACTGTTTGTTGTAACCATGCATAGGCTGTCTCAGTAGTTTACTCATGGAGAATAAAACTGGACATGTAGCTGCTAGCTTGCGGAGTTTAAGATCTTGTTATCTATGTGGAGAATAAACCTACAAGTGGTCCTTGTTGGACAATTAAGTATGAATTACATATTTAAGTGCTAACATTATCAACGAACTGCCAGGTTTGGCCGCGACCACCATTTGGATTGGTGAAACCATTCAACAAATCATTCAATCCAGTTTATTGGTTTCATCCGTTTCTTTTAAACTAGCTACTATTATACCTTACTGAGTGACTGAAAATTTCGAATGTTGCAGAAGCCCATGTAGTTAAATTATACTCTTTTCGCCAGCTATGTGCTGTATCTGTGTTATTCTGTTCTTTTCGTGTACTTTCTAAACTTTTGGCCATAACACTATCCAAATGCAGGTACAATGATAATTTTCACTAAGGAACATGCTAAAAGATATATATGCAGAAATTCGATGCGGCGTATATTGACACCATGAATAAGGTGAATGTCACATGTCACATTAAAACAAGCAATGTTATTGACTTTTTGAGTAGGCTTCTTATTGCATTTGTAGTAGCCTAGCAGGTACTAGGTAGTGTGGAGGGATTTCTTATGATGCTTGCAAATTCTGGTGCTAGAAAAGTACTAAAATACGGAACCAGTCATCAAGATAACAGTACCACATTGGGCTATGTAAACCACATTCGCTATCAAAAAGATTCAAAAACAATTGCATTTGATGAACAAATTATTTTTTCACTTGTACATCACCAAATGTACCTTCAATATTTCTGGTAAAAGGAATAAAGTGCCTATGTCTTAATTTTTTGTTTAACCATGCTTTATAGATATACACAACTGTGCAAAATCCTTGCATTACTAAGAAACTATAGAACTGAATTTGGGATAAACATGGGCTTAGTTCATCCACATGGGCTACTTGCTGAGGCTGAGCGCAGAAGCACCAGACTGCACAGATTGACTTCAGTATATTGCACTTGTTTGGTGCCATGACTCGTGATTTCATCAATCTCTGTTGAAGGCAAGCCAACATCCATCACTGCACATCTGCTTCCACAATCACCCCTACCCTGCTAAGTGCTAGCTGTCATCCCTTTGAGTTTGTGTCATGGTTTTCTGAGAGTGAGATGAGAAGGGTTCGAGTGAATCCTTAGGATCAGCCTGCTGTGCAGTGGCATTGGGACTGCGCCTTCCCAGCAGCCTTCTATTGGGACTTGGAGGGTTGGTATTGCATATTGGGCTTTCTCAACTGAGGAGGGGTTTGTTAAAAGTTTTTCCTAATGTCCCTCTTTTCGGTTAGATCTCTGACCGCTAATGCTCTAAGGGTTCAAACATAGACTATAAACTTCTCTTGGTCAAAGCAAGAGGGGTTGCTATGTGTTTTGGATAGACTGCTTCACTTGGGAGGTTCAGGATATATACAGCACTGTAGTCAATTTGGGACCTAGATCTGTGCCTGCTTGTCTTTGCTCCTGTGTTAGTTTTTTACTTGGAACCTTGCAAGTCTGCTGCTATGTAGCAGAAAAAGAGAACAATAAAAGACCTAAGCGTGTAAAGTGCATGACCAGCTTTAGTTGTTTGACGTTTTTAGATTTTTGCTATTCCTACCAATTTTCAGGTGCTGAGTGCACATTTTTCGGACTTACATACAAGCGTTGGAGAAACTACAGATGGACATACGTCAACTTCCACCGACTTGCTTGGTGTTGAAACCAGAAGCTACAGGCTTCATTTTCTCCATTGGAAAAGAACCTCTGAAGACCCGTCCCCTTCAGTGTTTGCACTGGGTGAGCACGAATAAACATTTTTAAAGGTGAACTTATTACCACTTCCATTCAGATAATGACATCATAATTTTGAAGTTCATAAGTGGCTCCAATCATGGTAGTGGGAGCTTAACTCAGTTATTGTGTGGTAGTGGCAACTAATCAGTTTCTACACTGTTAATAAGATGTTTAATTTGTGGACAAAGCTTTCGCGATATAAGTTGTAGCATTTGCCATCAGATGATAGCCCTTATGCTCAAAACCCATACTGTTTTGATATTTATTTGTCCATAGTTTCAGCTTGCCTAGTATCTGTACTTATACCCATGAAGTGGCAGTAACTATATAAAATGATCTGTTTTAATGATAGTATAAAGCAGTTTTTGTTGGTTTATTGCAATGTGGCACTAGCATTTATTTATAATATTTTTGAACTTTATATTGTTGTTGAAGGATTTGTTGCTCAAAGTACCAAGTACCCTAACATAGTAGTGTAAGTTCTGTTTTTGCTTTCTTTATTATATCAGAAATCGATCAGCCAGCATTGATACCTCATATGTAGCTGAGCAGTCGCAGAAATACTCATATGAAGTTCTTTTTCGAAGCTTGCAGAAAACTTCTTATTGATACGGCCACTTCAGAGGTAGCTCGGGGTTGCCATCTAGTCCACATTTTCTTTTTATTCATCGGATGATAAAGTCCTAATGTGACATATATATAAACAAACTGCAGATACCTGTTTACTGATGATTTCTTTGGCCGAGAATCTATATTCCATGATATATTTGCAGGTATTTCATCAAGTTTGTTTCACTTTATTTCTATCTTGTGCGAGTACACCTATATTTAACTGCTAGCTATGTTGCCCTTGCGTGTCCAATACTGTTTCATGCACAATCCAAAACATACCAATTGCATTAAATGTATCAATCATACGTCGTGGTACACACATCAAGTTTCATGCATACATCCAATGAGTGAGGAGATAGGATCTGATTAGTGCATTATTTATGAGTTCTTTTAGCTACCGAATCACTAAGCTTCGAAATTTCTTATTTTCATCATAATATAGTTCTCCCCATTAAGGAGCATATTAGAGGTTAAGTTCTGTAGAAGTGGTTGTAAAGATTAGTATACTCTCTGTTGTTATGCTGACTGAAAATGATTTTAAATTTTAAGTTGTGACTTTTCTGTCTCCCTCCCTCCCCACCGGGCCGATTCCCAGTTTGTTGATGAACATTTCAATGCTGTACTCCTGAACTGTTATGATGCAATTGGCATAATGCTTATGATCAGAATAATTCATCAGCCCAGGTGAGCTTTGATTTTACCTTGTGATGGAACAGCTAGTGATATTGCCATTTCTATGTATTATTAAGAATAAAGCTGAGGACAATTGTGTTGTCTGTTCTCAAAAGTGGTTGTGTTAATTTTTGGTAGATATTGATTCACCCATCCAAATCTCTGTTCGGGTTGGGTCTGTGAAATAATATGTTCGGTTGGTTGGAAGCTATCAGTTTTCACTTAGGTTGAGACAGTAGATTAAACTGTATGTGTTGGATTGTCTTACAGTCCCATGTGGTTGAATCTACCAATTTCCTTGTTTGTATTTTTTGGCAGTTTTTAAACATTATATTTAATTGGAAATTTTATTTGCTTTCATTTAGTGGATAAACTGGTGCAAGCAGCTGGTCTAAACTTTTAGTTAAATCTCAATGGAATATTATTATTTTGTGCAGCTTTATCATGTTTAAGCGCTTAATCCCATGTTTGGACTCTTACCTAGACAAGGTCAGTTCTGAATCCATTCTTAGCTCAGTATGTAGTGTTTCTCTGCTTCATTTTCATTGTTTCGAATGACAGCACAATTGTGAAAAATAGACAGGTTAATATTTCACTCTGGCCTCGCTTCAAGATGGTGTTCGAAACTTGCATTTGAACAGCTTGCGAAATGCAAATATTAAGACTCTTTGGGAAGATGATGTCCATCCACACTGTATGTTACAAAAGGAGATATGCTGAATTACAGCTTCTCTAGTTCATCTCAATGTTGAAACAGTGGGGATGGTAAGGTTAGTTGATCACATAATAATAAACAAAATTGTTAACTGTATTCTGAATTTCTTTCACCCACACTGTACACACTCTCTGAAGCTCAACCAAATTTCAAATTTTGGCTTCTGTGCAGCTTGATCTTGGGTAAATTTGGATGCCAGCTTAATGCGGATATATTGAGGACTTGCTGGTTAAATTAAGGTATGTTTATAAACTGCTAAAACTATTTTCATGTCAAATCTGTATTTAATAATTTCTATTTTGAAGGTAGAAACCCTTCTGTGTTAGGACTTTCCTGTGAAACTTCCCAGTATGTTTGAATTTATGTAAATAATATTTGGCAATTGCCTTGTCTAAATTCTAACCTTGTCATCAACATGCTGGTGTTGAACTGAGGGTAAGGTACAAATAACACTTTTGTAGAGGAAATTTCAAGATACGTAATATATGTGTATGCAAAAGTTTATAGCTTAAAGATCTTTCTTTCTTTTCTTTATCCTCAGAAGGAATATAGATTGAACATCTGTATGGGCAAAATACTACTCACCGCATTTCTTTGGCTTGCTGGTGGGAACTTCCAGAGTTCAAAACAAATAAATTCATGGAAATCCTACTTGGGTTACTAGCTTCCTCATATGGACTGCCAAGGCTTCGTGACAGAAATGAAATATGCAAATTTGGCATAAAGTAAACTGGATCAAAGCCCATTGACCGCTCTTACCTAGCGCAGCATCATTACAAAAGTTAGTGCGTTTTAATGGTAAATGGCCATTAGAGGAGCTGCAGTCGGTTCTCTATCTCAGCGAGCTTCTATGATGTTCATGCGCCGCGAGTCTGCGACCACCTTTCTTTAGAAGAATCATGCGTCCAATTGGCACTCTCTTTGTAATAGCGCTACATTAATTAGCATTTCCTAAAAAGCTCTACCGGTTTACTTGCATACAATGTACATGCATATATTTCTGCAGGAAGAGTTGCTCCTGGAGCAGCCCAGTGGTTTGATCACCACATCGCAAATCGTCCAGGTGAGTTTTCGTTGAGAATCTCTGCAACTGTATAGGCTTTCTTCTCTTTGCTTTCTTAAATGACATTTCAGCCTTGAAACTGCTTATCCAGCGGATGAAAGCGGCATCACACTTTCGTAGAAGGCCAGCGTCGCCGAGCTGGAATCCACTGAGCAAAGGATCATCGCCAGCGGTATAAGGCTGCGATCGAGCTGCACGCACTTGATGATCACTCACATCTTTCAGCAACTTCCTGCGCGTGGATGGAGATCTTGAGGAAGCGACGCTCGCGCAGCTCCGCTGTACTGCTACCTACCGTGGCTCTCCAGGGAGTGTGTGAAGAGGATCAACGGTGGCTCAGCTCTCAACAAGGACCTCGGTGTCCATATCCTCCCATCCTGTCTCGTCCTCAAATCAGTCAGCGCTATATCTAAGGACGTTTTAGTTGCTTTCACCACCCCTTCCATGTACATCAGCTAAGAAGCTATAGGTAGCTGTGTAGCCTTACTTTGGTGTACGTGACACTAGCGGTGGTAAACAAGGAGCATTTTGTTGCCGATTACTGTGGCTTCGTGCCTGTTGGCTTCGACTTGATCCCCCACTTTTCTCCAGCTACAGAACTATAACCGCTGCTGCCGTTACATATGTATGCAAGTACTCACGATTCATGAATGTGTATCAAAACGACTTTTCCTCTTTGATGTAATTTGGTACAACGATGGTGATTTCCTGTAGGTGTGTTTAAAGCTCCCTATGGATCTGATCTGCCCAGCGAAAGTCAGAATCTTACAGGTAGGGTGTGTGAATTTCACGATGAAATGGAAAACAAGGGCCAAAAAGGTGATGGCTGCTGTGGCGGAGTATTCTGCTCGTGGCAGAGCCAAGCTTCCTCGTGGCCATTCAGTGCTCTTTCAGAATACGCAGGTGCTCTCCAACTCCTATGTGAGTGCTAAATTTCATATACTGTAGCTTCTAGACATTTGACCTGATCGAGTGGAGATTTATTACGCAACGCCGAGTATTTGGCTGGAAACTCGCATCGGTATGGGGTGGCAAACCTCGAGGGTGCAGCAAAATGCCGGAAGCGTGCTCGAAAAAGCTTGGGGGCGTCTCTGCAAACAAGGGCAAGGTCTCTTCACACGCGCGGCCGGGTGGTGGGCCCAGGCCCAGGCCCACGTCCCCTCCTTTACAAAACCAGCCGCAGGCACGCTCCGTGCCTCGAGCGCACCAGAAGAAGCCGGAAGAGCCGGAGCCCGGTAGCAGCCTGCAGTCCGCCGGTCCGCCGCCGTCCGCCGTCCTCGCCGCTGCCTCTCCCGGTAAGGCTCCTCTTACTCGCTCGCTCGTCCGTCCGTCGTCGTCTCGCTTTCCTCCCACGGTTTTCGCGCCGTAGCGCCTGAATTTGACGTGAGATCCGCGTCTATACGCGCCTTCCCAGCGTCGGCGTATCTTGCGGATTTGCTGCCGTGTGGCGAGCCACCGTGGTCCATCCGTGGTATGCCCTCCCTGAGCTGGCTGTGACTGTTACGCTGTGTGTTAGATTCATTGGATTTGAGTGTGACGCGGTTTAGATTCAACAGAGAAAGTGTAGATCCGAAATTTGCGCATTGTGGTCTTCGGTGGTTGATCCGTCGATTTGTTTCCTGTTTCATGTTGTTTCTTGGCTAGACCTAATTCTTGGATTAGAGTCTGCCTGCCGAACTATACCTTCCTCTGTTTTGCTGTGGAGAATTGCATCGATATCCAATTGTTGGTGGCAGATCCAAACAGACTGATATTTTCCAGTATTTATCTGTAGTATATACTATTAGAATTGATCTGCGCTGTCTCTCTTGGTTCCTTTTGTACAATGTGTGTTGAAATAATGCTTGATACCTGATTGAATCCCTTTGTAGCAGTTTCTCTTTTTCAATAATCAAGATGAGCCGTGGTGGTAGCGCCGGTGGTGGCCAGAGCTCTCTGGGTTACCTCTTTGGAGGTGGTGAGCCCCCTAGCCAGCAGCGGCACCAGAGCTCCAGCTGCAAGTGCCCTCCATCTGCTGAGAAAGCCCCTGCTGCGAAAGCCAGCTGGATGTGAACAAACAGATTCCTGCTGGGGTTACCAGCCAAACCAATAACTACCACAGGGCTGATGGGCAGAACACCGGCAACTTCCTTACGGCATCCATTCCCCGCCATGCCGCCATCCATCGATATGCTTAGAAATGATGCTCATATTTTTGTGTGGGGTGCTTTAGATGCTGTATAATCATGTGATGAGGGTACATCATGGTTGTTTGTGTTGCATTGTCACATAATGTATGTACTTTTTCTTATGACCCGCTAGGATTATGCTTGATGGAAAAGAACTCCAATCACATACATAGCTTTTTAAAATTGTACTAAATCTTGATTGTTGTGGGGTTGTTGCCAGTTGTGCTAAGTCTTGAATGTTTGGACTATCAATCATGAGTGTACCATTTATCATCAACACTCAAAATGCTAACACCTTGTTAGTGGAACTATTGACCAGAACTTGCTGAACTAAATATTCCCATTGTCCTGTCATGATGCAGACTGATTAGCAATGCAGGGACACAAAATATAATCCTCATTCCAGGGAAATACCAAATTAAATAGAAATATTTCATGATGATGAATCACTAGGTTAAGATCGATCTAAACCAATCCATTTTATATATACATACCTACATGCCAATGGTTAAACAACTTATTAGAAATGCAAGACAGCCAATGTAAATGCTAGAAAATCGGCCAGGGATGTCCTCAGCGCTTCAGGAACATGCGCTAGGGTGCGCACGTTCAGCTCACTGGGAGTTCAAAACAAATAATATGAAGTATCCATGATCGGGTACAGAAAGCAGTCACTCCCTGGGAAAACCGAACCCTGCTTCTTCATTTTACCAGTTATGTAATGCAACCGCTTCTCATACTATTTATTGGAACCTTGTTAGTGGAACTATTGACGCAGAACTTGCTGAACCAAATATTCCCATTGTCCTGTCATGCTAGCTGAGAATCTGATTTCAGGGCAGGCAGGACACTAAATTATGAATCTTCATTCCAGGGAATTCCCAATTATGAATGCTATTGCAGTTTCAAAACAGCAGATTAATATGAAACAATGTTGCAAAACTAAATATATAACAGAGAAATCGTCTACTCCTGGGGAAACCAAACCTTGATTCCTACATTTCTAGCATCGCTATGCAATGCAAAACTGTCATACTAATTCTTGGACCTGGTTAACTGATGACTTTGCTGTTTGTGAATGGTTGGTTGCAGGACCGCACCTTCAACCAAGGTCCACGCTGCTCCTGAGCGGTGGCTCTTCCCTGGGCTACCTGTTTGGCTGGCAACTGATGCTGATGCTAGGCGCCAAGTTATCCTCCCCTGCTGCCGCAGTGCCTTGTCTGAATCGTGGAACAACCGTTGTTGTCGCTTCATGTGTGTGTACCCCGTGGAAATGCTCTGTGCGCATTGCTGATTTGCTATGTGGCAAACCTTCCGTCCACAGTCGTAAACTGTCTCTAAATTTTCAGGGCAAAATCAGTGTGCCTGAACCTTCATCATAAGTCTGTCTTTTTGTGCTAGCCTGTTGTTTCGGTTTGCACCCATGTGATGGTATGGCTTGGTGTGCCCCACTGGATCTATCTATTCTTCTGCATTTCCATTGGAAATGTGCGTACCCTTGTTCATGTCAATGCGTCTGGTGAAATGTTCTTGCATGCTTACTCGCCTGGCAGAGCAGTAGTACAGCTTGACTGGGCTTCTGAAGCGGCTTCTGTTATGGCTTAAGATATGCCAATGAAAGAACTGGAAGGGCCCAGGGCCCCAGATAATTATTTTTAAAATGAATTAGAGTTTGATACAATACAAAATGAATTACAACAAAAACGAAACTGGCACTAGAATGTTTGCTAAACGTTTTTGTTTGTTAATTCGAAAACGGCTGGGGGCCAAACAGCTTCTAGAGGAATGTATGAAATTAATTACAAGAAATCGAACGTTTCTAAAACGAGATTTTAGAGGACGATCGCGAAAGCGTCTGGTGATGCGGGCCGAAAAACAAGAATGTTCAGCCACGCGCCAGCTCTGTGGACTTGATTTGCAAATCGTGGTTGTGTTGCGTATCATGGATTCACGCCGAAAGCCGTCGCGGTCCCGGTTTGTGCATCTTTGCATCATTTGCATCGTACGTAAAGGCAGGCTACGAGGAGGCCTAGCGCATGAGCAGAGTGGGCGTACGGTCCCGGTCGGCGCAGGTACCGCGCCGCCGCGCTTCCGTCGCGTGGTGGCGGCGGCGCAGCGCAGACGCACTTTACACTACACGCGGGCGGCGCGGTGGGGCTGGGGACCGGGGCCAGCGATTCAGCAGGCTCCAGCCTCCCGCGGCTAAAGTTATTTGTCAATGATAATGGCCTGATTCATTCAAATGATAATGGTTTGCCGCGACTAGCGCCTGATTGAACTAGCCGCAAGGTTATTTTGACAGCTACTAGCCCAAGGAAATGACCCACCAATGAAATAGCTCTTAAACTGCTTTGGATCAAGGACTATTTAGCCTTTAATGCACTTTCTATCATGGGTGGGTTATTTGCAAATAAAATGCGGAGAGGGAGAGAGAGTGGAAACCACTTTTCCAGGCCTGCGCGCTCTCCTCCTCCACCAAAATAGCGCAACTAGCACCTCTTTGGGAACAACTTTTAGAGTGGGTTATTTGGCAAATAGCACGACTGGTTTTGGATCCTCTAAATATGCGCGAGAAAACAACGAGAAAAGAGAAATCTTCAGCTGCCCACGCTTCTAGTATTTTAAAGGTTCACTGGCTAAGCTAGCATGCCGCAGCTTCCATGAGAAATCCACCTACTCGCGCCAGTCGCACTCTAAATTTCGCGAAGCTTATTTCGCTGTTAAGCACTTTCATTGCCATATAAAATCGAATGAATCTCTGATGAAACCCCTACTCTCACGAGAGCTTTCTATCTTGTCTTCATAGGTGGCATTTAATTTTACGACTCGTAGATAGTTTCCAGATTCGTAGCAAGAGAAGTTTCTACCAAGCATGTAAACTTTTCCTTCTTCTTCTTCTCAGCAGCTTTACGCAGTACGCGACTCGGGATGCTGACAAGAAGATATTTAATGCCAGCATGTAAACGCCTCGCCTAAATGGGGTTTCAAAAGTACTAGCCTCAATCTTATCATAGTATTTCGTGAACGATTCTCACAAAGCTACATGTAAAATAAGACACTTTTCTTTTGATAGAGTCTTGTATTCTATATATAATAAATAGTACAAGTATTATTTCAAAATTGATACCACAGCGCTATTAAAGTAAACCCTCTTTTGATAGCGTTTTGAGTTGGTCTACATCTTTAAATTCTCTTCACAACTCAAATGTAAAGCCTGCTCATAATTAGCTTCCTACTAGAAAACTTCTACAACCAAAGAGCCAGCTGTGATCATTACAAGCGCCCACGATATGATCATGTTAATCCAATCACTGGAGCAGGTCACGGTGGATCAAGTGTGCTACGCCTCCAGAAAAAGTGGTATCTTGATCGTGACGTTAGGTATATAAAAACATGCTAGGTTGGAGTAAGACTTCCTGTGCATTGCTAATTTTGCACCTTTGCATGCTAAATTTTAAAACGCACACACATAAGATCGAATGTGGTTAATATTTTGAAGGCCTATCGTGAAATGAAACAGAAAAGCTACATGCATGCTTGCGAGACCAAAAGGATAGATGGCACGTCAAATTGCGCACTATCCTAAACTATGGGCTTGGAATAATTATGCATATGGGCAACTGCTAAGAAAGATCTCTACAGAGATTAACCAAATCTTCGACTAGCCAAATGTGTGCATGACTAGCCAAAAGTGCGTCGATGCCATTTGCCTTTTTAACAATAAATAGAGAAATTTTACTTCAGAAAAACGTTTTGGCTAAGGGAGATGCTCTAATACGTACTACAATTTACAAGCAGTGGATTTTATAGCATATATTGTCCTCTCTCCTCTTAAGTGTCGCTATGTTTTTAAGTTTAACCAAGTTTACATGCTTGCAATATCTACATATCTTCAATTGAGTTTATTATTAAAGAAAATAGTTTTAATGGTCTATCAAATACTACTAATTAAGTACTATAACTATTAATATTTTTGTATAAATTTGGTTCAAATTGAGTAGAGTTCTCGAGGTGAGAGCACCGTTAATTTTTCTCTAAATTTCTTGTCGTAGCACTTCTTTCAAAAGCTGAAGGTCAGTTTCAAAAGCTGCTTAAATCAGGGTGATCAGTACAATACGTTTCCATTTCTCCTCCAGCCGTTATTACTGCAAATAAAAGACCTTTGAATGCGGGGTTTTGCTCTCAATATCTGTATTCTTTCACGAGTATGCGCGGATGATCCATGATGATCGTATCTTGTGAGTCTAGGGTGGGGCACATACTCTTAGAGCAAATTTAACTACACACGATGGCCAACACACAAGGTGGCCTTGCTCTATTTAAACCCTCTCCACCCCCAGCTCAAAACCCACACCATCCAGCCTTCTCACCTCCCTCCCCTCCCCCACGCCCTCGCCATGGACGCCACCACCCTCAGCGGCGGCACACCCAGGACACCCTCCTCTTCCTCTTCCCTGCCGCCGCCACCTTCCTCTCCCCTCTCCTCGCCGTGCTCCTCGTAGCCCTCTCTGCTCTGGCTTTTCCCGGGCGGGCCGCGTGGGCGCTCATCTCATTCAGGTCCCGTGCGACGCCGCCCCTGCCGGGCGCGCCGGGCGTGGTCACCGCGCTCACGGGCGGCCGCGCACCGCGCCCTGGCGTCCTGTCGCGGTCGCTGCCCGGCGGCGCCGCGCTGTCGGCCTTCTCCGTCGGCCTCACGCGCCTCGTCGTGGCCAGCCGGCCGGACACGGCGCGGGAGCTCCTGGCCAGCGCCGCCTTCACGCCCCGTCAAGGACGCCGCGCGGGGGCTCCTCTTCCACCGCGCCATGGGCTTCGCACCCTCCGGCGACTACTGGCGCGCGCTGCGCCGCATCAGCTCCGCATACCTCTTCAGCCCGCACCTGTCCCGCCACGGCCCGCGCCGCGTCGCCATCGGCGAGCGCGCTATGCGCGTCTCCTCCGTTAGCGGAGGAGGAGGTCGTCATGCGGCGCGTGCTTCACGCGGCTTCCTGGACCACGTCATGGCCACCGTGTTCGGCGCGCGCTACGACGCCGACAGCGCGGAGAAGGAGCTGGAGGCGATGGTGAAGGAAGGGTACGACCTGCTCGGCTTGTTCAACTGGGGCGACCACCTGCCGTTGCTCCGGTGGCTGGACCTGCAAGGCGTCAGGAGGAGGTGCCGGAGCCTGGTGAGCAGGGTGAACGTGTTCGTGGCCAGGATCATCGAAGAGCACAGGCGGAAGAAGAAGGACGACGACGGCGCCAGTGGCGACCGGCCGCCGGAGACTTCGTTGACGTACTCCTGGGATTGGAGGGCGAGGAGAAGCTGTCCGACTCCGACATGATCGCTGTCCTCTGGGTAAGAAAGAAACACACACTTTTACGTTACCAAGAACAGCTGCTGAATTTGTGACATTGATCATGAATATTGCATTTGTAACACTTCGATTTCGATCAGTTACGAAATGCATCATGCGTTTCGTCATTTCTTTCAAGTAAACTTTGTTCCTGCAACCAAAACACACAGGAGATGATCTTTCGAGGACGGACACGGTGGCGATCCTGCTGGAGTGGGTGATGGCGCGGATGGTGCTGCACCGGGCATCCAGTGCAAGGCGCAGGCGGAGCTGGACGCCGTGGTGGGCCGCGGCCGCGCGTCTCCGACGCCGACGTGTCCCGGCTGCCCTACCTGCAGCGCGTCGTGAAGGAGACGCTCCGCGTGCACCCTCCCGGCCCGCTGCTCTCGTGGGCGCGCCTCGCCGTGCACGACGCGGTGGTCGGCGGCCACCTGGTGCCGGCCGGCACCACGGCCATGGTCAACATGGGCCATCGCGCGCGACCCCGGTGTGGGCGGACCCCACCGCGTTCCGGCCCGAGCGGTTCGAGGAGGACGTGAGCGTGCTGGGCGGGGACCTCCGGCTCGCGCCGTTCGGCGCCGGCCGCCGCGTGTGCCCCGGCAAGACGCTGGCGCTCGCCACCGTCCACCTCTGGCTCGCGCAGCTGCTCCACCGCTTCCAGTGGGCGCCGGCCGACGGCGGCGTCGACCTGGCGGAGCGCCTCGGCATGTCGCTGGAGATGGAGAAGCCCCTCGTGTGCAAGCCCACGCCCAGGTGGTGATCAAGCACAACTACGCATGGTTTCCATGCATAATTATATTACTAGCGTCTCATTACGCTGCATAATTTGTTTTTCTGAATCGAGTGGATTCGAGAGAGTTCAATCTGCACTTGTGGTTTTGTCTATGTTTACCGTTTGCGATCGATGGAATTAAGTGAAGAGTGTTCACAGTGCTCCACTGTTAGGAGTACCAG
>JADLZK010007334.1:0-27273 GCA_015847255.1 Hyparrhenia diplandra | reverse complement strand
ATTAGAAGATATACTCACAATCTCAAGGATCCACATTCATTAACACTTATTCCTCAATTTAATTATGTAACCACTTAATGATAACCATAAGGGGGAGCTTAATATAAAAAACTTGTTCCTATATTGCGACAAAGAATGTTACAAGCAACATAAATATTAGTCCGTCTACAAGTTTGGATCTTATATTTAATCCAATACAAGGTACAAGATTGATAATTGAATCAAGTAATGTATTAAGCGCTTACCTTCTGTATTATGGGTCTCTGTTCTCCTTTCTTTCCTTTCGACCAAACCCTGTATGATTATGCAAAAGGTAAAATAAGTGATTCAAATTTAGAATTAACTTTTGAAATTTAACATTTTATGCTAACTATTGTTGTTACTCATTTATATTTATATTTCTAATAATAAATGCCCATCGCTTTATGATAAAAAAATATGTCAAAAGAAAATAAAACTTTGAATGTAATATGAATCTGAATCTGAATCGAATCTGCGTACATGTTGATTTTATAGAAGTATACAAGTGTTAAGATGACTAAGAATAGATAGGGAAACAGCGACGGTGGTGGGGTAGGCGGACTGCTGAAAAAAGTCCATGCAGAAAAATCCTATCTAAGGTCCCCTTTGGTTCACAGTGAACCATAGGGAAAACGAAGAAATCCATTCCTCCGGAATGGATGACGTCATGGTCCCTTTGGCACCGCGTAGGTGAAACGGAGGATTCCATTCCGGAGGAATCGGCCTCTCACAGAGGCACAGTAAAATGTAGGAATTGAAGAATGAGGTCCAATCTCTTGGAAAAATTCCTGGCGCTAAAAACATCCCGCACGCGCCTTGGTCTCCGCCTCGTACCTTCTCCGCATGGCCCTAGCGCCGCCGCATCCCCGAGTCCCGACGCGCGAGCACGATCCGGCGTCCTCGAGCCAAGCCGACACGGATCTAGCGTTGCCGTGTCGCGCCGAGCCACCGTCGGAGGGAGCGGACCCGCCCGCGCGCGCCATCACCGCGCCGCCGCCGGTTGAGGGAGTGGGCCCGCCTCGCCCAGCCCGCACACACCGGCGTCGGCCCCTCCCGCGCCTCCAGGGCCGCCGAGACGAGGAGCTCGCCCAAGCCGCCGCCGCCACCACCGTATGGGGGAGAGGAGAGGGGGGGGCACGGTGGGAGGGAGAGGGGGGCTGGAATCGGCGGCTGGGGCGGGAGGGCCACCGCGTGAGGGAGCGTCGCCGGTGATGGGAAAGAGACGCGAGGGAGCAGCGTGGCGGTTCTTTTGTTCTCAGCAGCCTTCTTTTTTTGTTTACTAGTTGAACGCCCGTGCGTTGCTACGGGATAACTAAATTTTATATAAAAAAAACACGGATCGCATGATAAGATAACAATAGTATGAAATTAAACAATGATATTAAAATGATATTTAATCCAAACAAGTTTTGTGAAAGTAACACAATCTTTCTTTTTTTTTTGAACGATCTTTTTCTAATTTGCTAATAATAAATGCTAATAGATCCATAATTAAGTAGTAAAACATGGAAATAAAATCAAAGACCTAGACAGCCCTAGTCCTTGAGCTTCTCATCAAACATTATGATTGCTACATCAGGATCGGATTTCCAAGACACTAAATCAAGGAGTTGATCCTAATTTTCCAGAAATAAAGGAAACAAAATCAAGATTTGTTGCCTTGTGTTTCTATAGCACAAATCAATTAAATTGATCAATCAATTCGACGTTTATTACTTTTTTTTTTTTCCCAAAATCAAACCATGGAAATAAATCCTGACTCGCTCATCCCTGCATATTTTCATCCCCCACATATTATCCTGATATATACACATAAAAAAAAAAACTTCTTGTAACATGTTTGAAAAATGTGACCATCTTCAAGGGCTTTTTAACGTTTGAATTTATTACTGTAGCTTGGACTTCTAATTATTATTATTAGTCTTATATGTAGTTTTGGTATATTTTGGTTACATTTTGTACCGTGCATGAAAATATTAAAAGAAAACATTTTGTAGCCTGACTCCTAGTCTAAAAGTTGATCTGTATAGTTAAATGCCGGTGCGTTGCTTCGGGATAATTATAACTTCTGTATAAAAAATACATTGATCGCATGATTAAAAACAATGTTGTCGAATTAAATACCAATGTTAAAGTGACATTTAATAAAAAATAGAGTGAAGTTAACAATTCTGGAAAGCTTTGCGCCGTATATGTGTTGCAACGGGAACAAAGATAGTGTCAAGATCATTGTGTGTTATATACCTTTAAAAAAAGCAATACATACAGCGCACAACCACACTATTACGAGCCTTCAGTTCATTTGTGCATACACAGATGGGCAAAAAGTGTTCACCAATTCATTCAGAAAGAGTGTGTTTAGTTGTGTTTAGCTTTATCCCCGTCAATCAGTTCCGACGGGTGGCGCTTCCCGGCATTCCTCCACCGTGTGGGCAAGGTCACCTCCGTGCTCTCCAACGAATTGGTGTCAGTGTCACCACCTCGGTATTCACCTCGGTATTGTCGATCACCTTCTTGCGGATCACAGCTACCAAATAGTAACATTTGTGTGTCAAAAAAAATAGCAACATTTAAATTTATTGACATCACATACAACAATTAATGGCTAATTTTACGGCTCAATGTTCTCATCACCCACTGAAGTGAGTTTTGTATCAAAGGAGATTATTGAGTTAACAATCAATGAAAATCGTAAGCAATAGAAGAGCATGTTTAGTATTAAAATATAAGCTATCCCAATTGCACACATTGAATTTTGTGTTGGTCATACTATAGTCCACACCTATGAAAATTGACTTCTCATGATAAAAAATGCAAGGAAAAGTACAGTTCTCACCAACAGAATAGCAAACATAATAGTTGTTCAGTTTCTACAACTATCAGAATCATGATAGATGAAATGCAAATAAGAAACATTCTGCACAGCCCTATAATTAATAGGTTTCTATTTCACATCTTAATTCCCTGGTTATTCTACATGAAGCGTAACTTTACAAGACTCCCTATTCACACCAACATGTTTGACATCCAGAAACGTAAAAAAATCAGGAAAGAACATGGAAATATGTTAGTCAGGTTTGTTGTAAGTGCCAAGGTAATAAAAAACTTACAAACTGTGTTCACTAAAATCATTTTGTTCTTCCTAGGCAAAAGTTAACTTCAGTTAAGTTTCTTTAGAAAGTCAAGAATGTTTAGGAAATTCCTCAAGGATGCATGGACAGAATGAGAAAAACATCATTCACAAGATAAAATGTTTTGAATGCAGTACAAGACTTCACGAACGAAGTGCAGAGTTCACTGCCATGGATTGAACCTATGTAACTTCGCCAGACTGCTCTTGTCCTCTCCTGTATGAAGGCAGCGGTTCCATCGAGACCAGCTTGATGTGTCCTGCACCAAGAGAAATTTTTTACCACACGAAAAAACTGCCTCCTTTCTACCCTTTTTATGTTGGGAGATTAACAATATAAAAAGACCAGTAAAAACATCAGGCTGCTTTCAATCAGTAGTAGCAATATCATACTATTAAATTAGATTTTAAACAGACATCTTCCCCATATAGTTGCAGGTTGCATGACAAATACTGACAGGAATCAGGAAGCATGGAATGCTAATAAAGTAACTTGAAGAAACTATCTAAAAAATGATCTAAACCTATAGTTAACTGAAGACAAAAGAAAACATCTTGTAGACAGAGAAAAGCGGAGACCACAACAAGTGGCATATGTTCTGAATACAGATAGCCAAATGCTCACTTTAACACAGCACAAAGGCAAGAGAAAAGGATGAGGAGCACAAGGGCTAGGAATATTCAGAGCAAAGCAGATCAAATCACATACAACCGCAAGCGCAGATCTACTGAAGGATTGTGGTCATGGGTTGCTTGTCTACCGCCGAGCACACAACGGAGCCAGGGCAGCGATCGGGCCACCATGTTTCCAAAAAAATTATTCCATGTCACCTTATTCAATATTATAACACTAACTTGCATGAAAACGTAAATACTACAGTTCAAGAAAAATAGATAAAAAACTTCTAACTTGTATGAAAATTTTGTACTGAATTTCTATCAAATTGACAATTCAATATTTAATAAATTTTAACCAAACACTATATGAAAGTAACTGGATTTCTAAGATTTAAGAGATGTTCTGTCCTTTTGTCAAAGGCATCAAATAAATCTGAGTATCTGACACACACTCTCTCTCTGAAAATTTGGGCTATCTTTGCATGGTTACTGTTCGCCCAAACCGAACTGGTGATATTGGTCAGACTCACCTAGAGTATTGATGTCCGACACGTTGTCGTCGTCTAGCCCGTACTGCAGCGCGACAACCATGAAAGGGCGCATATACCTTCTTGTTGAGCAGGAAGTGATAAGAATGCCAGGAACAACTGATTGCCCAGCAACAAAGTACAACCCCTAGTAGCAGTGGATGATGGTCTTAGCTATAGATCTGAAGAATAGTACAAGTAACATGAGGGCCTAGAGGCACCAGAACAATGTATGTAATTTCTAAATCTGATAAATCACCTGATCATAGTAATATTGCAAAAATCCTGCCAAAGAAGCCTTAGTTTGCAGCTTAGAACCTAGAGGTCTAGACAAATGGATTGCTAGCGAAACCCTTATTGTCATCTTAACAGCTAAATGTTCCAAAGTTATTATTTCTTTTAGTACTGAGTAGCAGTAGCATGGAAACCAGGATAATAAATTTCTTCTGACAAAAGCGATGAGAATAAAATCATTATCAAACACCAATTTATGATTCAATTTTATGAAAGTGAACTTGCAGTTTTTCTGGAACTTCTTGAAGAGATCAATATATTGGTATGCTTATCAATACTATATTGAAGAGAACAACTCGAACTCACCTTTAGATGAGTAAAGCAGGCTTACTGATGTTGTTGTATGTGTTGGTCGTCGAACCTGAAAATAAGTTAAACTAACAACTGCGAACCTCTTTAAATGTCCTGAAATTAAAACTGGCATCAATAAGAGACATGCTGCAAACAAAGTAGGATTTCTAAACATAGCTTATCAGAAAGGAACAAATGAAACTTGCAGAACTATTCCCAACTGAGTTAACGAAGTTGGAAAATCACCACCTTCTGGTCTGCGGTGCTAGATGATATCGAACATCAAGCCATGATCTCTGTCTGACAAAGGCCGAGATGTATCTCCACAAATTTGATAATTATCTCCACTTAAGCTAGCTGCCTTCACATTTCTTACACTCGGTTTTTTTCAGAGATTGCCATTGCACATCAGCCAAAAAAAAAAAAAAAAGGCAGTCAACTGAACTAACATAGGTTGTACATGTCGAAGGACGTCATCAGGCCTGGATGGTCGATCTATAATTTCCAGGCATCATCTTAATCCTGCGAATAGCACACCTAGAGTGAAAGAATCGAAGAACATGTGTGGCAGAAGGGGAAAACGGTCATCAAAATGAGAAGATGGGGATAGAGACCTATGTACTAACCTGAGGAGGAAGCATGCAGATATGGCCTATGGATTCCTTCGCCTTGAGTATCTGGCATTGGCAGCCCCAGTTCCGGATGTGGACTCCTCTGCGGCTGGACGGCGCGGTCGCAACGGGAAAGACGAGCGCTCGTGACGCGGTGGCTTGCGGGTCGTTGGCAACGCGCGCGGGCCGGACGAAGGTGGTGCGAGGCCATGGCGCGTAGCTGCGGAATACCAGCTGGCCTCGGCAGCCGCCGTGCTCTTTGCCCAAACCCTAGGCGCGAGTGCTCCGCCGTCTCCTCGATCCGAACGAGCCCGGCGGAATCTGGCGATCCGGGGCCTCAACTCAACACCTCCTCAGCGGCGGCGGCGGCACAATCCTCCCACCGGAGGTGGACCTCGCGGCAGCGGCGGCGGTATCGCACGACGCCGGGAGGCTCACGAGCAGGATGGAGGAAGACCGATGGGGAAGGGATACGGGTCCACCTGTCGGCGCCGATTTTTTACGGAGAGGGAGCGGTATCGCACGGGCGGCGACGGGCGGACAGATTTTTTACCGCACGAAGTTTTGTCTCCTTTCCATCCTTTATTTTACGGAGAGGGAGCGGTATCGCACGGGCGGCGACGGGCGGACAGATTTTTTACCGCACGAAGTTTTGTCTCCTTTCCATCCTTTATAGGTAGTATAGTATTCTCAGCGGTCGGTTCCAGGCTCGTTCCTTTGATTCACTGTTGCCATAGGATAGGAGTGGTCACGCACCTCGATTCCTCCCGTTCTCCTATTCCTATCCTAGAGTTATCCTCGGTTCCAAAGGGGGCCTAAATGTTTGTCATGGTTGTCCAGATTGTAGAAACCAACTATTGACAGTCAAGATGTGCTAATCAAATTTTACAACGTCATATCTGCTTTTGAATCCAAAGGCATTTACACAAAGCATCAATAGAATATGCAAAGACTTGATTGCTTGAAATGCCGATATTGTATAACGGTAGTCCATGGTGATGAAGTCTTTTCCCCAATCTTTCTAGATTGGTTGTCATTCTCTTGGTTCCCCGGTCCATTGTCATCAGAAGCCACCAACCGAAAGTTTTGAACCGAGGTAACAGTGACGTGCCCACGAAAATTCAGGCACCAACAACATTGCAGTAGGAGACTTGTTCTTGAGCACCAGCCTAGGAGACTATCTTCCACCACGAAAATCCATGCATTCTCTTTATTATCTCGATCAATGCAATCCTATATGATTTAACAGTTTAAGCTCATGGGTTGCTGATCAGATACTATCATAAAACATCAGAGTAACTACAACTCCTGGAAACACTAATAATTCAGTGGCTAAGTGCACATCTACCTTGGAGAAATTTCCTCGAGCAGTAGCTGGGCATCATCCATGGATGCCACTACTCTGGCCGCTGAGGAGCTGGACACCACTCTGGTCGCTGAGAAGATGGCCGCATTCGCGGCGTAGGAGCTCGCATAGGGGCATGGTGACGGTTAGTCAAAGAAGCGAAGATTACTCCGGTGGCGCGGCAAGCGGAGGTCGGAGTGGAGAGCATGGGGGCGGCACGGTGGGCGGCGGCGGCCATGCCGTCTTGCCGAAGGCGGGAGCACCGGCGCGGCGGCGGCGGCGGTGTGTGGCCGTGCATGGTTAGGGCGGTGGTGGGCTGCCTCCCGCACGGTGGATGGATCATTTCCGCCCGCGCCTCTCGAACCGATTTTGAGAAAGTTCTGGAGCTCACGACAGGTGAGCAGAGGAGACATACGATGGCATCGTAATTTAAGCCGCACGATTTAAATTGGCGGACGATCGGACGGTTAAAAATTTACATATGACGTGAACTCAAGTTTCGATAGGTAGAGATATGTGAGACCTTTGAGTGCACGCAGATTCGCATAGGAATAAGGGTGTGTTTAGTTGGTGAAATATATTGGGTTAGATTAATTATTGTCCTAGGACTAACTAGGCTCAAAAGATTTGTCTCATACTTTTCAACCAAACTGTGCAATTTTTTTTGTTTACCTACATTTAATGCCTTTATACATGCGAAAAGAGATTCGATGTGACGAATACGCAGTAGTACTTTTTAGGATCACTTTTAAACGAGTCTCTGGAAGCATCCACGGCCTTCGAAACCTCTCCCGCCCCCGACTCGTCTCGTGAGTCGTGAAGCATCCACCAAACACCTGCCCAGGTCGCGCAATCCACTCCCAGAAGAAGTCTCCAGAACCGCACGCGTCCCTATAAAATGGTGATCTCGATCGACCTCGCTCGAGTTGCGAGCGATTCACAGAGTGAAAAACGTCTCACAATCACATCAGCAGGGCCACGCGCAAGCGGATCTGCAGCATTCTTTGGCTGATTGGTTGATCTCTGACGGCGGGAGAACCGATGGCGGACGACGCGTTCGACCTCCCCAGCGCCGGCGAGGAGGAGGAGGAAGTGATGGGAGGCCTGGGGGAGGATGAGGCCATGAAGGACCTCGACGCCGGGGTGGACGCCGATGAGGACTATTTCCCACCGACGATGAAGGTCGGGGAGGAGAAGGAGATCGGGAAGGAGGGGCTCAAGAAGAAGCTCGTCAAGGAGGGCGAGGGGTGGGATCGCCCCGAGACCGGCGACGAGGTCGAAGGTAACGTGTTTGCGTATTTGCGCGCGAGCCTGCCTCTTCTTCCATTAGTTCGTTCAATCAATCGCCGGACGATTAGGTTGCTTGCTCTCGGGACGGAATGGCCGGCGCAAGAACAGACTAGGAAAATGGAATCAGTAACCGTGATAATCTTTTTTTAGATAACGGCAACCGTGATAATCTAATGCTCCTAAATCTAACTAATTATTATTAAATTTGATGATCATCATTCAATGCGCATCAATTCTGGTGGTTTTCAGAACCCAATTACCCAAATGAAAACAGCGATTGTTTCAATTGACATTGACATGTTTGATCAGTCCAGTGTATAATAATTTTTGAATCTGTTCGCTGCAGTTCATTACACTGGCACTCTTTTGGACGGAACAAAGTTTGATTCAAGCCGTGACCGTGGAACCCCGTTCAAATTCAAACTTGCACAAGGTGCGTGAAAGCAGCTTCATCAAGTATGATTCGATGACATCGGTCATCAGTTCTGTGGTAATTTGTTGCCATGCATGTTATTCTGCTGCAGGGCAAGTGATTAAGGGATGGGACCTGGGCATCAAGACCATGAAGAAGGGTGAGAACGCAATCTTCACTATTCCACCTGGGCTTGCCTACGGTGAGACGGGTTCGCCGCCCACCATCCCGCCCAATGCAACACTCCAGTTTGACGTTGAGCTCCTGTCATGGGCCAGCGTCAAGGATATATGCATGGACGGTGGAATCTTTAAGAAGATCCTCATTGAAGGCGAGAAGTGGGAGAATCCCAAGGACCTTGATGAAGTTTTTGGTATGATGTCATTTGATATACTGTAATGCCTTATTGCTGATAGTTTGAGATGTGGGTTTTGACACTTCTTGCTCAATTGATTTCTACAGTCAAGTACGAAGCAAGACTTGAGGATGGAACTGTTGTGTCCAAGTCTGATGGTGTTGAGTTTGCTGTCAAAGATGGTTTGTATCTTAAAATTTCGACCTTCCTCAATATATGATGATTATGCTACCAGCCCTGAATCCTTACTTCAGTAACTAACATAAATGACACGGCAGGTCACTTCTGCCCGGCGCTTTCGAAGGCTGTGAAGACAATGAAGAAGGGCGAAAAGGTTCTCCTCACTGTCAAGCCACAATGTAAGTCTTCAAGAAACTGTAGAGCAAGTAATTGATTAATAGCCAGGTTACTAAAACCTGGGCAAGCCAAGTTTTTTTTGGCCAATATTTGGTTTGTTTCTGAAGTTTGCCAATATTTTACATTTAGCTTTCTGAATCTGTGGCAAGCATTTTTGTCCAAATTTTGATTGCCAAATCTCTTTGGCTTGCAAATTTTAGAAGCCAACCAAGCAGGGCCCGTAATTAAGCCTTTCTGGCAGCAACATGATGTAGCTAATATATATGCCTCCATTGTGATGATCAGATGGCTTCGGGGAACAAGGAAAACAAGCTTCTGGAGATGACGCAGCAGTGCCCCCAAATGCTGTGCTGCATATTGATCTAGAGCTTGTCTCTTGGAAGACACTGACGCTAATTGGAGATGGCAAGAGGATCTTGAAGAAAGTCCTCAAGGAAGGCGAAGGCTATGAGCGTCCTAATGATGGAGCAGTAGTGAGAGGTGTGTAGTACATGCTACCCAAGTAACTTCATTCCTTGTCACCCTTCCTTCTGGTTAAGGGTGCAGTGATCAGTAAGACTAACATATGTTCTTGTCCGTAAATAGTGAGGCTTATTGGCAAAATGGAGGGTGGTACTGTCTTTGTAAAGAAAGGGCACGACAGTGAAGAGCCTTTCGAGTTCAAGACAGATGAAGAGCAGGTTATTGAAGGGCTTGACATAACAGTCCTTAACATGAAGAAAGGAGAGGTTGCGTTGGTCAGAGTACCACCTGAACATGCATTTGGATCTGTTGAAACAAAGCAAGATCTTGCTATTGTTCCTCCTAATTCTACTGTCTTTTATGAAGTGGAGCTTGTTTCCTTTGAGAAGGTAAGTCTGAAATTGCTTTTGCTTGCCTGTTTATCATAGTCGATGATGCTGAGTATATATAGTAATGAGGATTTATGCCTTCTGTTTCTTTAGGAGAAAGAATCTTGGGACTTGAAGACCAATATTGAGAAGATTGAAGCTGCTGCCAAGAAGAAAGATGAAGGGAATGTATGGTTTAAGATGGGCAAGTACGCCAAGGCCTCTAAGAGATACGAAAAGGTACAATGGCAGCGTAGATTCCATGCAAAGTCTGTTAATATCATCAGACAGACCACTAACTCTATTTTCCCTTTAATCAGGCGGCAAAGTACATTGAGTATGACAGCTCTTTCAATGAGGATGAGAAGAAGCAATCAAAATCTCTAAAAATCAGTTGCAAGCTCAACAACGCAGCCTGCAAGCTGAAGCTGAAAGAATACAGAGAAGCAGAGAAACTCTGTACAAAGGTATTGTATGCTTGCTCTTTGCCATCTTATGTTGTAAACAGCATCGATATTGATTATGAGCTCTGGCATTCAGGTTCTGGAGCTTGAGAGCACAAATGTTAAGGCCCTGTACAGGAGGGCGCAGGCATACATCGAGCTTGTTGACCTAGAGCTGGCAGAGTTGGATGTGAAGAAAGCCCTGGAAATTGATCCTGACAACAGGTACAGTTTGTGCCAACTAAACTCCCGCCAACTTCTTGGATGCTTAAACATTTTTAATGCTTAATCTTGCAAGGATCAGCGCATCACCTTCAATGTGGTGAAACTAACTCCTGACTGTTTTACGGATCAGGGATGTGAAGCTGGTGTACAAGACCCTGAAGGAGAGAATGAGAGAGTACAACAGACGGGACGCCAAGTTCTACGGCAACATGTTTGCGAAATGGAGGAAGCTTGAACAATTGCAGAAGGTGCCCGGGAAGCAGGAGCCGCAACCGATGGCCATCGACAGTGCAGCATAAGGGCTTTCGTCGTCAGTGTTGTCTTATTTTCTTAGCTGCTGCTACCCATATGTGTTCAGCCGTGTTCAGCCGCATGCGTGAAATATTTGGTCGTCTGCTGCTGTGATTTTATCGCGGTGTGTGGTGATAAGAGACTGTATGCTTCCTCTAAAGATGATGTCGTCACGCGTCTGTCCACTTCGATGTCCCAAACCGAGTCCGAAATGTCAGGATATGTGGTTTTTAGAAGTTGCACAACGGGCTGGATCCAATATGTACTGCCGTACTAAAAAAAGTAAAATTAAATAAAAGAATTTCCCATAATATGTTTTTATAACGAGTATTTATTTGTTAGTATAAATGTTAATACTTTGATTTCTTGAAATAAGAGATGTAAAAGTTTATTTGACTTCTTGAAAGTTTGTCTCCAAACGATTCTTTGTGAACATACCGATCGTTAAATTTTCAACTATTATAGCCTAAACACCGCATTTAATCTATAAACTCGTTGTCTCGAGCTTAGGTAGAGCTGTTACGAGATATACTAAGCTTGGAGTGCTGCTTTTCGGATAGTCTTCAACAAGCTCCACAATTCCTTTTATAGCTTAGGAAGGGGTGCAAGTTATGCTGAAATGTATAATTGCTAGATTTTTTTTTTTGGTTTGTTTTTCAATCAAATACCTTGGGGTGCCTTTAGTTGAAAAAAAAGGACACAAGAGGGGTTTATTTATTTTTATTTTTACAACAGACATTTTTATTGATTATTAACAGCAAACAGCTGCTAGAAGGCATATCAGTACACGTGAAAAAGAGCCGTTGCGACCCGTTGGCGGCGCTCCCCTGGTCTCGTCCCCCATGCCGGCGCCGGCCACCAGCCCGTCCCCCGTGCGGCCCAAGCCGGATCCACCGCTTCCCGCCACTTCTCCTCGTCTTCTCCTCGCCTCCTCGCCCCCGCCCCGCCGTCCGCCGCGTCGGCCCCGGCGGGCATGCCGCTGCCCCCGTGCAGCCCGCTCCTCGGCGGAGTGGAGGACCGCAGCCCGCGCCGGGGTTCGGCCGCCCAGTGCCGCGGACCGGCCTCTGTTCGCCGCCGGCGGTCGCCACGCGCGCCGCCGGCCGCGCACGCATGGGAGGATGCCCGGCCGCCGCCTCCGACCGCTGGTGGCCCGGCCTTCGCGGGCGTCGGGCGTCGGCGGCGCGGACTCCTCTCCTCCTCCGCTGCGGAGCCCCTCCAACGGCGCTCGCCCGTCGGGGCCCCGGACTCCTTCTCGTCGTCCATGGATGCGACTCATCCAGGGAAGCTTGAAAGGTCCTAATGGCTAGAGGGGGGAGGGGGTGAATAGCCTATTAAAATTTTTTTGCAACAACACTAAGCAACCCGGTTAGACAATAAGATGGCGAAGCTAATAAGCGATGCTACAAGCTAGCTAAGCAAGCCACAAATCAATTCTATTGTCTCTAAACACAAGCAAGGTCTAGGTTGCTAGATTACTCCTAGGTGAACAAGCAAGTCTAACTAAATTACCACTAGGAGCTAAACTACACTAGCTAACTAAGCACCCTAACAAGATATACTACTAAAGTAATGCAAAGAGGTGCTAGGATACAATACCACCGGTGTAGTGTCGAGGTTGAAGCCAATCACCGTGTACAAGAAATCTCCAACGAGCTAGCACACAAGACACGATCATTTTTCACCGAGGTTCACGTGCTTGCCGGCACGCTAGTCCCCGTTGTGGCGACACACTCACTTGACGGTTGCTAAGCTTAATGGCCGGTGCCAAATCCCCGGTGGGAGCTCAAGCAAACCGATCACAAGAGAGGGTCCAACAAGCCACGAGCAATCCACTAGTGCTCCTTTCGCGAATCTCCCGTGGGGTAAGGAACGACCCCTCACAAACCACTGGTGTGGCCTCGAACAAGCTCAATCGAGCTCAACACCGCCTCTTGCTCCAAGCCGCTAGGGAACCAAGCAAATTCCCAAGAAAACAAGAATCCCGCGGCTTCTCCAAGGATGAAGTGCCTCTAGATGCAAGACAATCAAGCAATGCACTTCTATCTCTCTCAATCTCACTCAAGAATCAAGAGTGAAGAGATGAGTGGAGGGGAGTCTCACAAGCTCACAAGTGTGTAGGAGTGTTCAAATGTGCAAGAGAGACCCAAATGAACCGGCCAAACTAGTATATATAGACCCCAAGTCGAAAACTAGTCGTTGGTCCAAAACAGCCTCCTCTGTCGCCTGCGCCGGACGCGCCAGGCGCCCGCAAATGCACTGGCGCCAGAGGCGTCTTTGCGCCGGACGCGCCAGCGCGCGCGTCCGTCGGGGGAGGGGGGGGGGGTCCTCGACATGCTCTCTGGACCGCGTCTTTGCGCGCGCGGACGGCGCCGCCAGCGCCGTTGACGTCGCGTTGTCGGATTTCAGTTGAACACCGCCGGACGCCAGGATTGAAAAAGACCGCGTCAGGCGCTCCTTGCCGGACGCGTCAGGCGATCCATTTTGAACTTTTGCACCTTTGCCGGCGCGCGCTGGCGCCAAGCCCGGCCCGGCGCGATTCGCGAAGTTCCTCTTCATCGTCGTGACGCCGTCTTTCCATCTTTCCAAGTTTCGCTTCTTGTCTCAAGTTGCCAACACTTCGAAATGTGTCCCGTGAGCACGAGTGTTAGCAAGTCGCGATCGGTTAGACAAGAACGAAGTTAGTGCTCTCAATCCTAAATGCATATGCAAGTCAATTGGACCTAGAAGCACTTCACCAAAGGATTGTCGCGGCATCCCCTCTTGATAGTCGGCTATCTATCCTATAATGTGATCACACGCTCTATCGTGTCTTGATCACCGAAAGGAAAACCCTATCAAGTATACCTTTGCCTTGATCTCCTGGGTTCCTCTCAAGACGATCACCGAGCTTGACGATCCACCATGTCCATCATCATCGTCCATGTTCATGATCATCATGCTCCACGTCATCCATGTAATCCTATTTCTTAAGTCACACTTAGAGCAAGGATTAGTATGACAAGTGTGTCATCAATTTCCAAAACCAAACATAGAGATTTCAATCTCCCCCTTTTTGGTAATTGATGACAACCAAACTCACAAAGATATGAAATAAAATTCAATTGAACTTCAATTGCTTGTCCATAGCATTTTGATCATGAATCATAGTTTGGACAAACATTTCAAGGTTCGGTTTTGATAGTAGTAGCTCCCCCTATGTTGGCGGTCGTTATCGACCATTTTATACCACCAATTTTTATTCAAATCAGGGGAAACAAGCATGCTTATGACACATATACATATGCTATGACCTAGTTCCACTTGTTTCTCGAGAAAACATGTTTTGCAGGACAATTGTCGGAAACAAGTGGAAATGCATGAAGTAAAGAAGAAAGCGCAAAGCAGAACACATATTCCAGAAATGCGCTATCAAGGGAAATAGAGAAAGCCCACTTCAAAGAACAAGTGGACCAAAGCACCCGGCAATTATGGATCAAGGCCGGCCCACAAGTCCACACGCCAAAGGCGGTTGTGAACGGCGCCAGCTCCAGTCCGGCCGGACTGGTGCACTGGTCCGGCCGGACTCCCAACTCGGCCGTTCGGGCCCATCTTTCGCAGGCCGCCTCCAACCGACGTTACCAAGGCGGTTTCGTGGGTGCTTCGGTGAATATTTTATTCAAACTGCCTGTAGGAGGTCGGTTTAGTCTTTCCATGTGGGGAGGGACATCTTCCAAAGAGCCCCCTCTCCTTCACCTATAAAAGGAGATGCTCTTGCTTCATTCAAAAACACACCACACAAGAGCTCTCTCCCTCCACACTTGTATCTTTTACTTTTTGGTTAGTATTAGGAGCTTGGCAAGATGTAATACAAGATCAAGATCAACTATGGAGGAATTTGGTATGATCCATTTATTGTTCTTCATATCATGTTCTTCATCTTGTTCTTGTTCTTATTATAAATATAGCTATGCTATGAACTAGAGTATAGTTCCTATGATATGTGATCTTAGCATATGAACTAGTATATAGTTTTCATGTTATGATCTTGTCATATAGAACTTTATGCTTAAAGTATTATACATACATGTTTAGACCAAATCCAAGTTGAGATGTAGAGTTCTACTTTGAGTTGGTCTTGATCGTTGTTGGTTTGTGGGATCGTCGTTCGTCCTCGTGGCGGATGCTCTAGTAGAAGGACCCCGGGGACGGGTAAGCCTTGTTACACGCTAGAGTAGTAGTCAATAGCTTGGACGTGGTGTCTAGGCTAGAGGCTACCTTCGGTTGCCCCATTCATCGAACGGACGAGGTGGTAGGCGGCAGGTGGTGACAGCCCTGTCCGTCCCTTGTAATCCCCCACGTCTCGGGTGGTGCAGAGCATTTGCCGGTATCGCCTGGCAGACCAGGTGCGCTCCGGTGCCCGAAGTAAGTCAACAGTGACCATGGCTATCTTAGCTTAGAATCTCTAATGGTACAAGCATGTAGTATACCTACTCTCTAACATAGCTATTCAGGATATGCCTTGCTCCAGTTTAGGGTTTTCTTTATCATTGAGATTGCTCGAATGTGTGTGTCAAGTTATCCCTCACCTACCGTACTTAACTCCTATTATGAGCTTGGGTCTATTGCATAGTCATGTTATTGTGTCCATGTTCCTATTAGAGACATTTACACCATGCCTTCCATGTGGAAATACGATACCCTGAATACTTCCGGGTGAAAGCTACAATGGCATTTCCGTGCGCTTGCGGAACCCTTTCTGTTTGCGTTAAGAAACGCCAACAAGCATTTCTGGCGCCGTTGCCGGGGAACGGTTGTCGTAATTATCTCTGAACCTAGTTCGCCCGTGTATCCTTTCTTTTTATATAAAAAAATAATTACCCTTTTCAGTGGAGCAAAAATCTATCCAACTTTTTGGTGCTCCAAAGGGCGAGTTCTTAGAGCCACCACAATCGTCAAAGCCAATCACAGCTTCTAGCTATGAACTCCGCCCTGGCTTTATAGCCATGGTTCGGGAGAAATCCTTCTCAGGGTATGATGATGAAAACCCATATCACCACTTACGAGAGTTTGAGCAGCTCTGTGCATGCCTGACAATCGCAGGCATGACACATGACACACTTCGGTGGAAATTGTTCCCCTTTTCACTTAATGAGAGGGCGAAACAATGGTACGCCCATAACGTAGGGAAGGTAAATGGAGATTGGGAAGAATTGAGGAACAACTTTTGTTTCGCATTCTTTCCTTTATCTCGAATCGCTTCCCTGTGTAACGAGATCCTCAACTTTCGTCAAAAAGAGAAGGAAACAATAGGTGCAGCCTAGGACAGATTTTCAATCCCATCACGCACTGGCCCAGACTTGTCTATACCAAACCATGTGTTGTTACAACATTTTTGGTTAGGTCTTAGCAAGGAATCTGCCCTATGGCTTGATCTCGCCGCCGGAGGTTCTTTTAACCATAAAACCATAGAGGAAGCAGAGTCTCTTTTAGATCGTTTTCTAGAGAACACTCCTCCACTAGAACCCCTCCGTGTAGAGCCCGAGTTGATACATGAGGAAGTCTCTTCGGCCAAGGCTGAACCAAAACCGCCCATCCAGAGACCCTCACAAACCAGAAATTCCGAAGGAAGGTCCCCAACCTTCGAAATTTCAATGCTTCAAGGATATGTTTCATGAAACTTATGGGAACACCTCGAAGTATTCACGACAAAAGAAGCCACCAGTTCCGGTTACTCCTTTGGACCCTTTAGACAAAGAATCTCTTAGAGAAACAGTCAAGGAGTTGACCGCAATAATGAGTGGTGAATGGATTGACGAAGTAGAGCTTTCCTCTGAAGAAATTCAGATCCTAACCCCTTCTTCAACCATTCGATGCAAAGTTAGAAGATCTTGGGAGAATGTGCTTTACAACCCTACCATAGGGGCTAATCTCATTTCCAAATCTTATGCACTTGCCTATTTAGGCAACATGCATTTTGTCCCCACGAACAAAACCTTAAGGGTCGGTCCAAGATCTAGCATAGAAAGCGCAGGGGTCCTTCATGGTATAAATCTACACCATGAAAATGCCATTTTGGCCCTTGACTTCTATGTTTTCGACATTCAGGAGTTTGATATCCTGATTGGGCATCCCCTGGAAATATTCCTCTCAGAGCCACCAAAAACAGGGGATTTAAAAGTAAGGCTAGGGAGGGACACCTTTTCTATCCAAGTCACTCGAGCCAAAAACTCGATTGCAGAACCCCTCCTTGGTCCTAACTTGCCCTCGGAAGTCATGTCGGTGTTACCTTTTGACTCACCCGAGTCATCCTTAGAAAAAGACGTCGATTTCTTCACAGAAAGAAAGGATGATTTAGGTGAAACCTTTGACCTTCCCAAGGAGGAAGTAGAGACACGACCTCCAGTTGAGCTTAAACCCTTACCCGCTGGCCTACGCTATGCATTTCTGAATGGCGACACACAAACTCCTGTAATCATTAGCGATAAGCTTTCTGATGAGGAGACGACCAAACTCATCGCCATCCTAGAAAAGCATAGGTCGGTTTTTGGATATTCTCTGCACGATCTCAAGGGGATAAGCCCAACACTTTGTACCCATCGCATCCCTGTTGATCCTTTGAGTACACCAACTCAGGAACCTCGACGAACGCTCAACAATGCGATGCGGTTAGTCGTGGAGAAGGAAGTCCTCAAACTTCTTCACGCCGGGATTATTTATCCCGTTCCACATAGTGACTAGGTTAGTCCCGTCCATGTGGTTCCCAAAAAAGGAGGAATGACGGTCGTGAAAAACAATAAAAATGAGTCGATCTCAAAACGAACCGTCACGGGGTGGAGAATGTGTATTGACTACCGGAAACTCAATGCGGCGACAAGGAAAGATCACTTTCCGCTCCCCTTCATTGATGAAATGTTGGAGCGGTTAGCGAAACACTCTTTCTTTTGTTTCCTAGATGGGTATTCGGGATATCATCAAATTCCAATCCACCCCGATGATCAAAGCAAGACGACTTTCACGTGCCCGTTTGGAACGTTTGCATATCGACGAATGTCATTTGGGTTATGCAATGCACCTGCTTCGTTCCAACGGTGTACGATGTCCATTTTCTCAGACATGATTGAAGAGATCATGGAAGTTTTCATGGATGATTTCTCAGTCTATGGAAAAACTTTTGATCATTGTCTAGAGAATTTAGACAAAGTCTTGCAACGATGCCAAGAAAAGGACCTGGTACTTAATTGGGAAAAGTGCCACTTTATGGTCCGTGAGGGCATCGTACTCGGGCACCTAGTGTCCGAAAGGGGGATTGAGGTAGACAATGCCAAAATTGAGGATATTAAACTAATACCACCCCCTGTGAACGTGAAAGGAATCCGTAGTTTCCTAGGTCATGTGGGGTTTTACAGACGGTTCATCAAAGATTTTTCACAAATCTCTAGACCCCTCACAAACCTGTTAGCTAAGGATACACTTTTCAAGTTCACGGATGAGTGCTTGAATGCTTTCCACACACTCAAGCAAGCACTCATCTCAGCACCGACCCTCCAACCACCTGATTGGTCGCTGCCCTTTGAGATCACATGTGATGCTAGCAACAATACTGTTGGTGCGGTCCTTGGCCAAACCAAAGATATGAAGCATCATGTGATCAGTCATGCTAGCAAAACACTAACGGGAGCTCAGCTTAACTACGCTTCTATAGAAAAAGAGTTCTTGGGAGTCGTTTTTGCTATCGAGAAGTTTAGATCTTACTTAGTGGGAGCGAAAGTAATTGTTTATACTAATCATGCTGCTTTGAAATTCTTGCTCACTAAGAAAGATGCTAAACCTAGGCTAATAAGATGGATTCTTTTACTCCAAGAATTTGACCTTGAAATAAAAGATAAAAGAGGAGTAGAAGACATTGTTACAAATGAATTGTCGCATATGCAAGTCACTAACCTGCAGGAGTTACCAAGAAATGACTTGCTACGCGGAGACATGCTACTGAAAGTGATAGATTCCAACCCGTGGTACGCGAACATCGTGAATTTCATGGTCACAGGGTACGTACCACCGGGAGAGAACAAGAAGAAACTGCAAGCTGAAAGCAGATGTCACTTTTGGGACGACCCGTATCTATACAGGGTATGCTCTGATGGCCTGTTGAGGAGATGTGTACCGACGGCAGAAGGAAAGCAAATCATAGATAATTGCCATGCAGCACCGTACGGAGGTCACTATGGAGTATTCCGCACACATGAAAAAATTTGGCAGTGTGGATTCTTCTGGCCGATGATGTACAAAGACACTAAAGAGTTCATCAAAAGATGTCATATATGCCAGCTGCAAGGCAACATCTCTGCTCGTAATGCAATGCCTTTGCACTATAACCTTCAAATTGAGATATTTGATGTGTGGGGCATTGACTTCATGGGACCATTCCCAAAGTCACATGGCTACGAGTATATCCTTGTGGCCGTCGACTACGTATCCAAATGGGTGGAAGCCATACCTTGCAAAGCTGCCAATGCCAAACATGCCAGACAGATGTTCCGTGAAGTGATCTTCCCTCGCTTCGGAACACCTAAAATGGTCATAAGTGACGGAGGGTCTCACTTCACCGAAAAGACCTTCCAAAGCTTTTTGAAGGATCTTGGCGCAAGGCACAATATAACCACACCCTACCATCCTCAAACAAACGGTCAAGCAGAGACCTCAAACAAACAGATCAAAAATATCCTACAGAAGATGGTCAATAAGATGGGAAAAGATTGGAAAGACAAACTACCTGATGCACTTTGGGCATACAGGATAGCTTACAAAGCTCCCATCGGCATGTCACCATACCAGCTCGTGTATGGAAAAGGGTGTCATTTACCAGTAGAGCTAGAACACAAAGCTTACTGGGCAATACAGAGCTGGAACATGGATGAAATACTAGCTGGCAGAAAAAGGCAAAAACAAATTTCTGAGCTAGAAGAACAGAGAGAGAAGGCGTACCATAGTGCCAAACTTTATAAAGAAAGAACCAAAAGATGGCACGATCACCGAATCAAGCTAAAAGAATTCAAAGAAGGAGACAAAGTTCTTCTATTCAACTCCAAGGTCAAGCTCTTCGGTGAAGGAAAACTTCGGAGTAAATGGAAAAGACCATACACTGCTGTCGACACATCGTTCCATGGCGCAATCACAATTCAAGACAACGAAGGTAAGAAGTTTAAGGTAAACGGTCAACGATTAAAAGTTTTCCTGGAGCCTTCATATAATCCAAAAGAAAAATTAGATGTAATAAAATTAATTGCTTTTAATAAATTTGCCCAAAAGTAATTAAAAAAAGTAGATAAATAAATAAGTAAATAGAATTATTTGTCTACACACTTGTTTTGGTTTTCTTTGTGCAAAAGAAAAGACAGGTACAATAACAAGTGTGGGGGAGGCGCCACACTCACCTCCAGAAAAAGATGCGCAGGTATTCAAATTCTGATCAAACTTGGTTCGTGCACTTTTTCTCTCTCCCTATATCTAGCTAGTAGAATCTGAATAAAATAAATCCAAACTAACTCTGTGGCACTCCTTCTTCTTGTCTCCCTATGATTATAAGTTTGCATACTTTTTATTCCTCGCAGACATTCCTGCAAGCTTGTGAACACTTGAATAGGGACCCTAGTCTATCTAAGTCATTGATAAATGTGATATATTAGGATGACATGACTCTTGCTTTCTCTTACAAAGTACTTGGGATTTCTTTTACAAAATAAAATAAATAGCATGTTCCGCGAATTGCTTTGAAATACCTACCAAGGCCACAACATATATATTCAAAACAAAAGCATTTGCCTCTTACTTTGTGTTGAGTTCCATCAAACGTCTGTGACTTAATGTTGAAGATTCTTGGCATGTACCCATGATCGAGAAACACGTACACCCACAAAATAAAAAGCCGACTCTTACACTGAGAAGTCGCGCACAACATGCATCCATCCACCAAATATTTCTACTCCATACCATTGTTCCAATATCTCTCAGTACAAGTTGTGCATGCCAGAAGGAAAGAATATGGGCTATTGAAAAAGAAAATGCCAAAGAGCATGAGGAATAATGGACAAAGTGTCCAAGAGAAAGGTAACAGGAACCTGACCCGTCAAAAAAAAGGGAAAGAATAAGAATGATAGCCCATACTTTCCTAAGGCATTTGTTTTATTAAGAGATATTCATTACAAGGAGTACAAAAATATTTATTCCACACACTTTTGCACAATCTCGATCAAAGTTCATGCCTTGCATCTCCATATAGTCCGGGTTTTTGATCCAACGATATACACAAGTAAGTGAGCTCCACTTATGATCATACCTGCCCAGAAACTCCACATATAAGCCTGTAAAGATAGGATGATCAACATAAAGGCATGCTGCAAAAAGCCTTGGTGAGGATACAAAAACAGACATAAATATATGAGCGATTCGAGAGAAGCATTCAAGGAACCCATGCTATCTTCTTTTACAAAATTATAAAAACCCAAGTTTCTAAGTTTGAGAAAAGTGAGAAGATTCAAATCCAAGCTATTCCATTTCTCAATTTCTCCAAGATATTCTAGTAGACACTTTGAAGTTCACAGGTACAGGTGAAGCTTGGAATAACTTGTATGCAGATCTTGAAATCATTGGAGATGAGCCCGCTTAGTCCTGCACTTTACTCGAGGATGAGTAATGACTAAGTGTGGGGGAGTTTGTTGGTGATCCTTAACTACCTTTTTATACTGCCAACATTTCATTAAAATACAACACTTATGACTACCAAACTCTAGAATAGGACTTATAACTAATCGATTCCACAAGTTTTGGTAGTTTACCCTTTTCAGGAGAACATTCATGAAAAGCATGGAAATGTTGCAAAGATGGAAAAATATAAAAGTGTATTTACATCATACACAAGGCCTAGATGAGAGTGGTTCATCATCAAGCTAATCAGAGCCCAAGAAGAAAAAGGCCGAAAGCTAGTCAGGGTCAAGTTCGGGCTGCGGGAGGAGGCTGGAGTATTTTGGGCATAACTTTCTCATACGAACTCCGTTTTCGAAAGCCCACCCACCGGTGGAAAGCTAACGACGAGGCCTACGTGCTCCCAAAATTTCAGCCCAAACAGAGAACATTTGGGTCCGCCGGACCCAAAACCAGTCCGGCCGGACTGGGGCCGAGCCCGTTCAGCCTGAGCTTTGGTCGGTTGATGCATGCCGCCATGCATATGACGGTTCTAGGGGTGCTTTGCTGGAATATTTTATTGAAACTACCAGAATGAGGTCGGTTTGCACCTTCCAAATGAGGATGAACATTTTCCAAAGAGCCCCCTCTCATCAACCTATAAAAGGAGGCCTCTCCCCTCTCATTGAGGCATTAAACAATACACAAGAGGGAAGAGAAGAAGAGCAAGCCACATTTCTCATTAGCTTCTAGCTAGATTAGTTTAGGGAGTGAGTGAGGAAGAGTTGGAAGGAATCTCGGAGGGTCGGCTTCCTCTACTTCTTGTACTAGGCGAGCCTCGTACATCGGGTGGACGGAGTGCCGGACTTGTCGGCTCCCACTACACTTGTACCTCCACGATCGTTCTTCTACTTGGAGTAAGAACTATCGTTGTTTATCTTTCGGTATTAAGTTCTTAAGCAAGTTATCTTTGTTCGTTATATACTTGCGGGATCGTCGTTCGTCCTTGTGACGTTTGCTCTAGTGAAAGGGCCTCGCCCGTCGGGTAACCCTTGAATTCACACTAGAGTAGAAGAAGATAGCATAGGCGTGGTGTCTAGGTTATCGTCTTCCGTCGTTTGCCCCACTCATCAGACGGACAAGGTGGTAGGCGGCAGGTGGTGACAGCCCTGTCCGTCCCTAGTAATCCCCCACGTCTCGGGTGGTGCAGAGCATTTGCCGGTATCACCTGGCAGACCAGGTGCGCTCCGGTGCCCGAAGTAAGTCTATAGTGACAAGGCTATCTTTGCTAGGATCTCTACCGTTAGGAAACCTCACTACCCAAGCTACTCTTCATCTCATCTTTCGGGGAGAACTAGTTTAGAGACTTCTTACACCCGTTCCCTATGGAAAATACGATACCCTGAATACTTCCGGGTGAAGTGCTACAACGGTACTTTCCGTGCGCTTGCGGACTTTGCTGCTTACGCTAAGAAATACCAACACCCTACATATGTGCTTCCAGGTGTTTGGATCAATTTGGCACATATGTATGGATAGAAATCTTGGGGAGAGATACTAATACCAAAAGAGATGCTAAGGTTCAAGAATGCGGACCTTTGAAGCGTGAAACCAATCGGAGTCCTTAGCATCAATGTAACTAGACATTCATCAAAACTCAACATACCCCATGAGATCAACATTATAGGCATAAATGTGAGCTTTGTCTAGATACATCCTATGCATGCTAGTTGGTCAATACACCAATTAATTTACAAAAGCTAGCATACACCAAGCAATCATGTATATTGAATTTAAAATGCCAATGCAACATTTCATTATGATCATGCACATACAAATGCACAAATAGTCTATGAGCTTGCTCCCCCTATTTGTGTGATCCTTTCCAACATCTTTGTGACTTATTTCTCCCCCTTTGTCAACAATCACCAAAAAGGTGTAAATGAGAGAAATCAAGTCAATCAAAGTATCACATGTGGTCTCATCTAGATCACTTGCCTTAACATGTATTCAAGTTTGAACCAACGACAAGCTTTTTCACACCTCATATGTATAAGGGTTATCTTGCACCATGTTAGAATACACATCATGAGCGCATTTTCTAGAGTTGACACTAGGATTGCAAGCACATAAACATGTCATATGCCACCACTAGTTCATAAAACCATTCAAAACAATAGTGGTGCCACACATACATTGAAATCATTTGATTTTCCATGAATGAGCCTATTAAGCATGCATGATGGCTAGATGCACTAACAAGTCCTTAGCTAAATATGAATGCCATGACAAACAACTTTTACCTTGGGTTTGTCGAAGGAGAGGCATGTCATATAAGTGGGATGCATCAACTCAAGTTGGAGAAGTCAATAATGTTCAATTCTCCCTTTAGCATGCAAAACCTCTTCTCATCAAGTGGCTTGGTGAATATGTCGGCTAGTTGATCTTCGGTGCCAATGCCCATGATACAAATGTCACCCTTTTGTTGATGATCTCTTATGAAGTGGTGCCTAATATCAATGTGCTTTGTTCTTGGATGTTGAACCGGATTTTGGGTCATCTTTCTTGCACTTTCATTGTCACAAAATAATGGAACCTTATCAAATTTGAATCCAAAATCCCTCAATGTAGACCTCATCCAAAGCAATTGAGTGCAACAACTTCCCGCACTAATGTATTCGGCTTCGGTAGAGAGAGCAACACTATTTTGCTTCTTTGAAGACCATGATACTAGTGACCTTCCAAGTAATTGGCATGTGCCATTTGTGCTCATTCTATTTATCTTGCATCCTCCATAGTCGGAATCCGAATATCCAATTAGCTCAAACTTGGATCCCTTTGGATACCATAGTCCAACATCTTGTGTGCCCTTCAAGTACCTCAAAATTCTGTTAGTTGCCTTGAGGTGACTCTCTCTAGGATTGGATTGATATCTAGCACACATGCCCACACTAAATGCAATGTCCGGTCTTGATGCGGTTGCATAGAGCAAACTACCAATCATGGACCTATACTTCTTTTGTTCAACCATATCACCACTAGGGTCGGGGTCTAAGCTTCCATTGGTTGCCATAGGTGTGGACATTGACTTGGCATCTTGTAGATCAAACTTCTTGATCATATCCTTGATGTACTTGCCTTGACTAACAAATGTGCCATTCTTCAATTGCTTGATTTGAAGTCCAAAAAGAATGTGAGCTCTCCAAGCATTGACATTTCAAACTCATTGGCCATCATCTTAGCAAACTCTTTACAAAACACTTGGTTGGTTGACCCAAAGATAATGTCATCAACATAGTTTTGCAACACAAACAAGTCATTCCCAATCTTCTTGGTGAAGAGAGTGGTGTCCACCTTGCCCATCTTGAACCCTTTAGAGAGGAGAAAATCTCTCAACCTCTCATACCATGCTCTAGGTGCTTGTTTCAATCCATACAAAGCCTTCTTCAACTTGTACACATGGTTGGGATACTTCTCATCTTCAAAGCCCGGTGGTTGTTCAACATAGACCAACTCATTGATGAAGCCATTCAAGAATGCACTCTTCACATCCATTTGGTAGAGTTTGATATCATGAGCACATGCATAAGCAAGCAAGATTCTAATTGCTTCATGTCTAGCAACAGGTGCATAGGTCTCTCCAAAGTCAAGACCCTCTACTTGTGAGTACCCTTGAGCTACTAGCCTTGCCTTGTTTCTAACCACAATTCCATCTTGATCTTGCTTGTTCTTGAAGACCCACTTGGTTCCAATCACATTGTAGTCCTTTGGCCTTTCCACCAATTCCCAAACATCATTCCTCTTGAAGTTGTTCAACTCTTCATGCATAGCATTAATCCAATCTTCCTTTTTCAATGCCTTCTCAATATTCTTTGGCTCTTCTTGAGATACAAAGGCATGGTGAGCACAAAATGAAGCCAATCTTCCTCTTGTAATCACTCCACTATTGATGTCACCGACAATTTCATCACGTGGATGATTGTTGGCGTTTCTTAGCGCAATCACTAGAAACAGGTTTAGAACCCATCTCTAATGGCGACGCTAGGAAACGTGCCATCGATATCACTAAGTGGAATCACCGTGTCGGTGATAACGCACTTTCAATCAACGGTGATAGATCTTGCCATAGTTGATATTTCATCCGCAAGCGCACGGATCTATCATTGTAGCATTTCACCCGGAAGTATTCAGGGTATCGTTATTTATATTTTCCCAAAGGAAGGCTTGTGTATAAGAAGCTAGCATGGCATCTGAATGATGAAATGTGTGCACGCTAAGACCAACTTGATCATAACAGGGGTAAGCAATATGGTTTATAGATAGTGTGACACACACATTGGAATCCACCTTGAAAGGATAAAGAAAATAGATAAAGAATAAATGAATGTCCTATGGAGTATTCTAGTGTATTCTAGTCATGGTCATACAATGAATAGTTAGGATCATATGTTAACACGATATAAGCATGGTTATGTCTAGGATAACAGGGAGACTCCCCGGTACCATCCGGCCCAATGGGAAGCATTTACGAACTCCTACATCACATGCGAACGTGGAGGGATTACAAGGGACGGACATGGCTGTCACAACCCTGCCGCCTACCCTCACGACCGTGGCATGCTCTCATATTCGAAGGTGTCGTAATACCCGGGCACCATGCCCGCGTATTTGAGCACTACTCTTGTCCCCCCAGGATCACCACCCTACGGATGGACGGACTAAGACAAGAGCAAACACGAAAGAACGACGAACCGTTATCCCATCTATAATCATGTTATGCATACGATGATCGATGGAGAACGAATATGAACATGTCAAGATTATGATATGTAAACTATATGCTAGTTCATATATCAACACTAAAACATGAACAAGACTACACTCTAATTCATAAGTTAGACCATGATCATAGAAATAGAACTTGCAAATAGAAGAAAGATCCATGGAGGATGTATATTACCAAAGCTCACTTTCTTCTAGATTACAAGCTCTTCCTCTTGTAGCTCTTTTACTCCAACTCTAACCAAATAAGAAGAAGAAGAAGAAGATGGTAGAGGAGGTAGAGAGTGTGGTGGTGCTGGTGTGGTGACTCCAAGTGTGGTGTGTTGAGAGAGGGAGAGAGGGGGGCTACTTATACACATGAGTGAGGTGCTAAAAAGACTAAACTACCCCCTAACCGACCTTGCCAGCGCGTCCAGGTACACTGAATCGGACATCCAAGCACCACACCGCCCTCAACTGCACTTCATGTACCGACCTGCCAAGATTGGGCTCGAACCGCCCCCAGGAGGGTGCGGGCGCACCCACCCCTATGGGCTGGGCTCGGCCCGAGCTTTGGCAGGCCGTCGTCTTGGATCTTGAAAAGTTGTAGTGTGGGCTTGGCTTGGTCCAATTCTGTCATTTCGGTCCATTTCCACCCTGGGCTTGTGATCTTTTGAAATACGCTTTCCAGGGTTGCGCCTTTTGGTCGTATTTCCACCTGTATTTATTATAAATACTACAAAATACATCTTGAACACTACAAGTGGAAATATGTTAGTAATAAATGTATATGAGTATAAAAGGTATAGTTTCACT